>PQWD01004565.1:0-136542 GCA_019425675.1 Leucinodes orbonalis
TACGCGGATACTAAACGTTACAGATGCAGCGCTTAATCAAACCAATAATAAAGAAATTAAATTATTCCCACTTATTCGCCCATTTTCCTCTACAGATTGAAACCATATGCCATCTGCTGTCATCAACAGCACTCAATTTGATAAAAGTAAATTATTTATTGTTTTTGGGTTTAGTATCACTCACTTTGCATACCCTACTCATAATCTCTGTGCACGTCACTGCTCGATGATGGTGGTAACACACGTAAAATTACTTTTTCAGGTTTAATTACTATCCATCTTATAGACATCTACGACTTATATTATCAGTCTAAACTATGATATTGCAAGCCTCGCTCCATTTTCGATATACTTATTATTTATTTTAAGCACATTGTACTCAATAAACAAGATTGTCTCCTTCATTTCATTTTATTTAAAAAAGGATAGAAAGAAAGAAAGAAAAATATTTATTTGGCGCAATAAAATTGTAACATGTTATTCCTTAAAAATAATTATAATGCTACCAAAATGGTGGCCACTCAGCTAATGCCAGAGAGTTTTTTCAAAGCGCTGTTTTGCAGTGGAACCAAAGAGAGAAAAAAATATAATAAGAAAATGAAATAATAATGCTACCCAGCCGCACATAACAAGAATAATAAGCGATATTTCTATTCTTAAGATCAAATCCAATTTACTCTTGACTCTAATTTATGATTAGTATCACTAGCTACGATTTTTACGCAGACCCTCGACGCCATGTTGTGATTCCGTAACTTTTAATAAGCGCTCACTGATCTATGAAATGTGTGGTCTAACTTAATGTGAAATCAGTTTCCTTGGCATTGGCAAAGTCGAACCAATTTCAACCTTATGCTAAATGTATAAGGATTATTGGGATTGTCATGAGTTGTTATTAACAAAGTATCCCCAAAAGAGGTCCGCACCAAAACATTTGGGAGGCGATAGTCGATTATAAACTTTAGCGTTTGGTGATAAGATTTGTTGTTTGGGGTTTGGTTCCGGCTATACCGTATTGACTGTTGAAAGTTTATCCCTATTTTAGTTCAACATTGTGATCGAGTTATTGATTGAGAGCTTTTTAGTAGTTAAATGTAGAAGCAGTAACTAGTAAAAGTACAGACCAATACAAATAGACATGTTCATGCACACAAATGTTTGTACGGATCGACCAACACCATCGTTAAAACATTAAATGTATTCAACATTAAAAACGGATTCTTCAGATTCTTCCTTAAATACAATTAAAGAAATGCACTGAGAAGAATCCATTACATTATATTTGAAAATAACAACATACCACCATTAGCGAATAAGCAAAAAGCCTTAATAAACATAGGAACGTTGAGCGGTCCAGTCATAACCGCCTTTAGTTTCCCAACTGTCAAACTTTCCTTGAGTGTTCCCAACTAGGAATTATCGAAAGTTTTTAATGCCACGTTAGGCAAAAAGTTTTGGGGTTTTAAGTTGCAAATATGTGTCGGCAAGCTGGTAAGTAACATTGTCTATATCTATGAGGGTGACATTTTCTAAGTATAGAAAAAACTCTCCTTAAATATTAAAAAAGGGAAAAAAATGTGTCGGCATATGGGTAATTTTTCTGTTTTAATCTAGCATCATCATCATCATTAGAGCGTCGGTGACTCATTGGTGTGGACTTTTTACTTTCCTCTCTGGAGGGTGCAAGTTCAAATCCCGCCACATACTAATGTCTTTCAAAGTTTTGAAATTATATGTACGTTATGCGATGCTGTAATTGTGAAGGAAACATGCGCAAACACATTTTGCGCATTTGTGATAGCGGGCAAACGAGCAGACGGCTCATCGGATGGTTAATGACGCCGTCGCCCATGTACACTTGCCAAGCCTTTTAAGTGGGAATCCGCTCTCTTCTTCGCCAGGCCGTACCTTACGTAACGAATGAAAGCCTAGATGGAATTTCAAGAAGGATGTTTCTCGTCGTACCCAAGGAAGTACTGAGACAGGTTGGTATTTTTCGGTCATCCATCTGATTATGACCATCAGGATACGTGCTTGACTTGAGCTATTGTCAACGAAACGCGCTAGACGCTACATCATCGTGTTGATTTATCATCGCTGAATTGGAATCGCTATATTAAAAACGGTCTTTTATTAACAACTGTTATTTTGCAGACGAAACAAAGAACGCAAATATTATCATTTACATTTATTAATTTCGCGAGTGCCCTTCATTCGTTCGCAGTATTTCGTAAGCGAACGTTTTTAATTAAAAACCTTACCTTTACGAAATAACCGGTACAATTTCAGCTCTAAAGTAAACTTTGCGATATATTTTTGGAGGACAAAGCTGAATGATTGGTCGTGTTAATATCAGTGCTTTATGTAGTTGTAACAACAGCATAGCAAATACCACAGATTTCAAATACAGGAGATGGGGCAAGCCGCGTTTTTAAGTGCGACAAATGTAAGCTCAACGAGCATACACTGGCTGCCAGTTTACGCTCTGTGAGACGAGTCAAGACGCACGAATATTAGAAGAAATAACAGTTTTTTTCCCAAAATGCCATCCTGTGCAATTGTAACATGCCATCATCGCAATGAATCAGTAAATTTACCAAGAAATATAATAACTTTTCACAGCTAAGAATCGAATAGAAATTGCGACACTGGGACTGCCTATAAACTTGGCGGCTTGTCCAGTCTAATTGTATATTCGGATGTCTGTGGCAAATACATATATAGATGTACCAATCACCCCAGCGTTGACGGAAAATATTTAGTCTTTCTCTCATTAACATAGGTCTTACCCACTTTGCGCACTAGCGCAAGGAAGGACTACCTTCGCTTTCAAGCCGGAGGGCATCCTACGCGTAAAGATCCTTAATTTTTTGCCAATATGATAAAGCCTATGTAAACCAGGCATAGGGCACTTTTTTCGCGGTGGGCGCATTTTCAGTGGACCACAGCGGTCCCGTAGCTTAGAAGCCTTTTCATTACAAACAAACTTTAAATGTTATTTCCATTAGTAATCATCTCAATCAAAAAAAGTGAGCAACGCCTTAATGCCCTGAGAAAAACAATTAATGACGATTTAGAAACAAAAAGCATTATAAAAAAGGGATGCTCGAGGCGAGCTTTGTCTTACGGGAATCGATTGGAGCCGACCTTGTTGTCTTCAAGTCATTCGAGATTTTCAATTCGAGTTGAACGGATGTCTCTTTTTTGCCACGCAATTTTAACGACGCAATGCCCTGTAAAGAAATGCTTTACGGTTTACTTTTGTTTTGCATTATTGAAATTGATTTCTATTCTTAAATTTCTTATAACTAGGTCATAGTGTAAAATCACTAACTCAAAATTTAATAAAATTAGATATATTTACTTGTATAACGCATATTGGTCTGAGTGTTAAGTCGAATTATTTGTTACCGAAGTTACTATGCCAATGCAGTTACCGTGGTCGCAGATTAGTTACAACTTTTTTGCTTTTTAGAAGTTATCTTTACACGCATGATAAGACGACGCTAATTTAGATAAAACCATCTTTTGCATTGACCTCAATAATGCACATTGACGACCCATTTGGTGTTGCGGTTGAGACGTCGACTGCAACACTAAGGGTTCCGGGCTCGATCTCCGGGCAGTACAAACATTTGTGTGCATGAACATGTTTGTTTGTAATGGTTTGGGTGTTTTTATGTATAATATGTATTTACAAAAAATATATTAGTATTTTACCCGTTTCGTACCCATAATATTGGCTTCACGCTTAACTGCGACCATCAGCAGTAGTATGTTCGAAAAAAATATATAATTTACTCTAATGCTTAAAACTTTTCTTTTAAGCTTTTGCCAGTCAGTATGTAGATGAACAAAAAACTTTTTAAATCTGAATCGAGTTAAAACCTTTATAATACAGTTTGTGTACTCTGAAAGTTAATAAGATTCCAAGTCAGAAGTAATTTACTTTGGCAATTTTTGGCGGCGTCTAATTCAATTTGAAATGATTGGATATTTTTGAATTTTGAAATGTTTACGTCTTTTGCGGGATGGCGGGTATGATTTGGATTTATTTTTGGACATTGCGGATAGAAAAATAAACTTTCGAAGTTAATTTCAGCAACTGCTATGATTGAGAAGTCTGCTACATCAAAGGTTCTAGGCTTTAGTGTCTTGTCTCTGATTATGAATCGACTCTTCTCTCTCTCTTCAACCTATCGCAGTCCACTGCTGGACATAGGTCTCCCCCATTTTGCGCCAGAAAGCGGAGGACCGGGATCCTCCGCTTTTCTCATCCAGCTCCCACCAGCGACCTTCCGCAAGTCGTCGGTCCATCGGGCCGGAGGGCGTCCTACGCTACGCTTGCCAAGACGCGGTCTCCACTCCAGAACTCGTCTGCTCCAACGGCCATCGGTTCTATGACATAATTATATTTCTTCTATCGGTTCGACGATTAGAAGAAATATTATTGTTCTATTCACAAATTTCTTGAACTTAGTAATTACATTAGTTTTTGCTGGATTCTTATCAGTAATACATTCCCAATCAGTGTGAACTTCACTTGACATTCAAAAATGTCCTTTTAGTATCTAAATTTATCAAATACTATTTTATTTTGATTATCTATACGTAATATCTTTAAAATCCCGCGACATTCAGTTTGGATCAAAAGGCGACCCTCACTTTCGCTGCTAAGTATTTTAATAAAAACGACATTAATTAATTTCAATTCATTTACGCAAAAGTGAAATCACCAAAAAAAATAGCAAGATTATAATAATAATTTTATTCAGCGGTTCGAAACACAGAAAGTACCTAATTAACTTAAACAAAGTAAATCTAAAATACAAAATACATCATCATCATCAGCTCATTAAACATCCCCACCGAGGGGCACGAGCCTACCCGTATAGGGTGATTAGGCCTTAGTCGTCCACGCGGGCCCAGTGCGGATTGGACGACTTCACACACAACCTTCGAATCTCTTCGCAGGCGTGCATGAAGGTTTCCTCACGATGTTTTCCTTCACCGTAAGAGCGTCGGATAACGTACATATATTTTTCGAAAATACATTGGTACGTGTCGGGATTTGAACCTCAGCCCTCCCGGTAGGAAGGCGACAGTCCACACCACTGAGCCACCGACGCTCTACGACAAAATACATAAATCTAACAAATCAATAAAATTATTACACACTGAGCAGGAGCCCACTCAGCAATGTTAAAGTATATTAAATACTATAACGCTGATCTTCCGTGGCCTAAATATCCATTTACCTAAAATTTAAAGGTATTTAGACCATAACTTCAAGGACCATTAAGGCTTGGCTCGCTAATTAACAGGATTTGCGGTTTTATTATAAAAAATACAGTATCAGAAGCAAGACTTTACTGGGGAGTCTAACGGAAATGAGGCCACCCCCTTTTATGCTCTACTGAACTCAACTTCAACAACCTTCTGAGGTAACGCGATATCCTTGACAAATCATTAAAACTGAAGTCGACTTAAAGTACTGTTTACCAAAGTTGTTAGTTCTTTGAGGAAGAGATATCTTAAAATGTTGGATAAGTCTCTTACGGCATATTAATGAAACATCTATCTTTTCAACATGTGAAACAGGTTTAAAAGGTTCGGATCTAAAACAAGGATAATTTATTGTACTAAATACTCAATCATTATTGCCAAACCATAATGTACATAAGATGTTACATAATAATTGAAGCCAGTGTTATGGACCCTGTTGGGCACGCAATATAAGAACCAGGAGAGAGGAAACATAACATTTTAAATTAGTAATTTTATTAATAAATAAAATAAATAAATATCCACTGATATTCACACAGCGTCATCTAGTCCCAAGTTAAGCGTGAAGCCTGTTTTATGGGTACTAAACAACGGATAAATATACTTATATACTTTTTTTTTGTAAATACATACATATTATACATAGAAAACACCCAGACCATTACAAACAGACATGTTCATGCACACAAATGTTGTACTGCCCGGGGATCGAACCCGGAACCCTTGGTATTGCAGCCGACCTCTCAACCGCAACACCAAATGGGTCGTCAATTAAATTTAATTTTATTTGTTATATAGTTGCATTCATTCTAAATAGCCATTTTTTATCTTAGGATATAGTTTAATATGGCAGTTGGGTATTACATAAATATCCAACTTAACATCTTGGCATACCTCGCCGCTCGCTGGCATATATCTTATTTGCCGTCATCACACGACACGACAATCGCATTCACCGTAACTTATTCACAAATTAAGTTACCGTAACAGAAATGTTTTCCAATAATCTTGATGGAAGGTGCTAAAGTTTTAACAGGTCTGAGTTAATTATTCAATTAAGTCCCTAATAAAGAATTCTGTGTACAAGTGATTAATTGTATTATACATAACTTCTATGACAAACATTACTTATATAACTAGGTATTACTCAAAACTATGTTTATTTATTTGCAAGATTTTTTTGTGAAATGAAGAGAATGTATGTAGAGTCATATCTAAATACGACACGCACAGTTCTAACCACTGAACTTAAAATAAGGGCTAAGGGCATACAATAAGGAATGCAAAATCATACTTCTTAACACAAGTGAAGCCGTGGGCAAAAATCAAATAGTAATAAAAACAGCATTCCAGATTTCACATGATGATTTGTTGTAACTATCAGTTATTTTATAACCGTCATTCTGGAGTTGAATCATTGGAGGATGAGGGGAGGGTTCAGATTATAATTTAATTTTTGGTGTTATTATGTTTATTTAATTACCCTGATGAACTATAGAACAGCCAGGGCATGGATGTTTCGATATGAAAAAGCGACCTCAACTGGATGATACCGACCTCATCAAAAACACGGAGACCTAGTACTTAGTGGTGTAGAGGAACTAAAACCCCCTTGCCCTCGCCCTCATTTCCTTTGCCTGCCCTTGTAAAGGGTTGCCAGCGCACTTGTAGCTTCTTGTTCAACATCATCATCATCAGCTCATTAAACGTCCCCACCGAGGGGAACGAGCCTTCCCGTATAGGATGGTTAGGCCTAAGTCATCCACGCGGGCGCAGTGCGGGTTGGACGACTTCACACATAACCTTTGAATCTCTTCGCAGGCAAGTGCAAGTTTCCTCACGATGTTTTCCTTCACCGTAACGTCAGATAACGTACATATAATTTCGAAAGTTCAAAAACACATTGGTACGTGGCGGGATTTGAACCACAGTCCTCCCAATAGGAGGGCAACAGTGCCCACAATTGAGCCACCGACCCTCTTTTTAAATTGTTCATTGTTCATAAGCAACGTAAATATAACTGTGCCATAAGCGATGGCATTGTATTCCATCAAATGATAACAGACGAGTCGTTTGCCTACTAATGCCAAAGAGACTGTTAATTTTGCTGTTAAATTTCATAAAATGTTCACAACAAACTAACGTGTAGAAGCATGTATATATCCTGAAACGACTATCATAAAGTTTCTTAATAACGGCTCAAACTAATTTCCACCCGGCTATAATTTCATGCCGCTCGCGTTTCCGAAGGAACATACTACATAGATGCAACGTTAAAGATTGAGTTTTACGATATAGCCTTGTAGGTACAAGATAATCTATACCCATTTGGTGTAATGGTTGAGACGTCGGCTACTAAACCAAAGGTTCCAAGTTCGATCCCCGAGCGCTACAAACATTTGTGTGCATGAACATATCTGTTTGTAATGGTCTGGGTGTTTTCTATGTATAATATGTATTTATTTACAAAAATGTTTATAAGTATGTTTTTCCTTTGTTTAGTATCCATATTACAGGCTAATGCTTAGTTTGGGGCTACTGGTATGTCAGTGGATAATAATTACATCAATATGTATATTTGCTGTTGCGCAGTTTCAGTATTTTCACAACTCTCATCTTAAAAGCTCACATATCTCGTAACATGAGTTCCTTTTTATTTAAGGAGTAGTCAAATGAGCCGGTGGCTCGTTGGTGTGGATTTTTGCCTTCTGATCTGGACGGTGCAGGTTTAAATACTGCCACGTACGTAAGTCTTTTTGTATTTTCGAAGTTATGTGTACGTCTTTCCGACGCTCTCACGGTGAAAGAAAATATTAACTGAAACCAGCGCACGCCTGCGAAGAGATTCAAAGTTTGTGCGTGAATTCATCTTATTCACACTGGGCCCGCGTGGACGACTAAGGCCTATACACCCTTTACGGGTAGTCTCGTGCACCTTGGCTGACGCCTGACCATGTTTAGATCAAAAGTTTTTTATGTTATAGTGTACAAGACGGTCAAGACTTACCTCATGGTAAGTGATAGGCCTTACCATGACAGAGCGACATTAAAGGATACCAACAACTGACAGAAAGTTGATATTCTCAATTAATGCCGCACTGCACACGTCACCCGAGATAAGTTTAATCCGCGCTTATTATTAGATTAGTGGCATGTTTTCAGTATGAAATAAAATAAAATTATCAAAATGTATGAAACGCTTCTTCTGTATATTATATATATTTATGTATAATATATAATAATGTAATAGTATTAATTTATTCGAGCGTGTGCTCCGATCACGTTAATTATTTGCTGTATCACCACCATCGGCAATTGACCAAAATTACCACGTCGGTATTTCGTAGAAAACTTGCCAAGCGTAATGACGTCTTGCATGTGCTAATCAACGTACATACATGTATGAACTATTATATGATTGAATAAGGTACCTGTTTATGACCACTCGGCTACAAATACATAGGTTGCAGCGACAATACTATGAAAGTATAACTATGGATTTATATTTATAGAAATAGTTGTAAATTTTGTATTGTTTAAAGTCCTCAATTGAATAATATTTTAATTTGATTTGAAAAAACTGCTTCAGCGAAACTATAAATTTGGTCATTACATCAGCTCATTATACGTCCCCACTGAGGGGCACGAACCTACCCGTATAAGGTGTATAGGTCGTAGTCGTTCACGCGGGCCCAGTGCGGATTGGGCAATTTTGATGTCTATAAATTGTGTCTATAATTGTTAATAGTACTGATATAGTGACATTTCTCACAATTGCATGTCGTGGCAGATTGTAATTGAATCTGCACTGAGCGTGTACTATTGTGTAAGATGTGTTATTGTTCTCAATAGAAGAATAAAAAAATATATAGTTACGTATGTTAAATAAATATTAGAGTTAAAAAACGGGACTGAAATAAGTATAGGATTGTATTTTATGTATTTGTACGTATAGTATTATATCTTTTTGCTATTGATTGTTTTTTTTATAACTCCGCATCATTTTGTTATCTTTATGTATGCCCAAAGGTTCACTGGAGTAGAATGCCACTCGGCATTAAGTTTGCCCTTGTACATTAAAGTTTAAGTAAAAAAATAAAGACATTACAAATACTTTAAGCAGTATAGTCGTAGATCTTAAATTATGCACCAGATATCCCGGTCCTCCGCTTTCCTTATCCAGCCTTCACCAGTGATCTTTCGCAAGTCGTCCGTCCATCGGGCCGGAGGGCGTCTTACATTGCGGTTCCGTGTAATAAATCATGAAAGAGTTTTTCCAGTAAATACTCTAAGTCTAATACGAAAAACAAACATTTCGAAATATACATTAACAGAATAAACCAAATAGAATCACAATAAGTTTTGTTTTCCCTCGGATGGTAAAAGGGTTCCGAAAAGGCTTTAAGAATATGGCGACAATTTATTAGAATGCTGTAAATTAACAATTGTGGTGTTTCTGTGACACTTCTCATATGATATATTTGTGAGCGAAATGTAAAACGGATAATGAATGTGTTTAAAATGTCCTATAGAAGGTCGTGCTGAAACGCAATTCTGAAATTGTATTTCATTAAAAAATACATTTTGGGTTGTACAAAAGTATATTGATTTAACAGTGCCTACACAATTACCATGATTTAGTAGTGAGTTGTTGGGCAAAAATTTGGTTCTCGCCGCTCCAGCAGACCGCGTTCGCATCGCTCGCTCCGCTCGCTCGGCTCGTGGGTGTTGATTCAGAGCATCCTCAAAAGTTCATTGCTTCTACCTAGTGTTATTCTGATTCTACTGCTGAACTAATGGCCTCTCAGCCGATAGTGAGGGATGTAACCATAATCTACACGCTGGGCAAGTGAGTTGGGGATAGCAGTACTTCTGAAAGGTAAGGTTGTATAAGAGAGCGTTGCCATCCGATCTCTGCTCAGTGTTTTGTCTCTAAGCTTCCTTTAATGTAGGTATAGAACAATTTACAAAAGATGACCACTGGTCAGTATGCAAATTTTTTATATATCTTTAGAAGTTGATTGGCGGCGACACGGCGGAAATTCTTGTATTTTATTTACGCTCATGTTAAGATTATACTTTATACGAACAACATATTTTTGCATTGGAAATTCAGCCCTGTTGCTCTATGAAGGGCGAATAAATTTAAAAATTGTGGAGGTAGACCACTTTCTATGCCGAGGGCAGCCTTATATTTTACCTCAGTTTTTAGTTACCAGTTGAACGTGGAATATTTTTTACTAACTGGTGGAAAGTGGAAAAAATATTAACTGATAGAAAGTGGAAAAAATATGAACTGGTAGAAAGTGGAAAAAATATTAACTGGTAGATAAATTGCTGGTTGAATATGGAAGTACCCAATTTTCAATATAAAATAATTCTGTTGTTTATCTTTATTTAAAATACTCTTCATCTTGCGAAGAATGCCGCCATTTTTGGTCATCACTCATGAATATACCCCAGAAACTATACCCTAGAAAGAGTAGATGACAGGTAGGTGGAGACAATAGTAATCTTTTCTACCGTTAATATAAAGCAAACTATAATATAAATGATATTATTTGAGCTATTTTCCTATTATGAATACCTATGTGTGGTTTCTTATACACTTGTTTATATTATTGATTTCGTGTTATATTTTCTTTACTGTTTACGATTAAACATTGCCCAGTAGCTAATAATTCATTCTGAAATAAGCTAGCTTACTAGCTTATTATTCTGATAGTGATTATTCTGAGCTGTATAGAAACGATCCTAAAATACATTACTTGGTATCTGGTATTTTTCTAGCTAGTCAGCTAGCTTATTTGAGAAAGAAAATAAATCACTGTTATCAATAATACAATGTTATGTATTTCAGGGTCGTTTCTATACAGCTCACAATAATCGCTCACCATTATACCGTAGTCTGTTTAGTTGCTGACAAATTTTAGGGAAAAAACTTTTGGAACATTGACCCAACGCACTGCGATCTATTCATCCAATACACCATCGAGTCATTGATTTATGAACTGGCAGAACTTTCCTCAAAGTAGATAAATGAGACTTCACTGACAGCCTGTTCTATATTCAATGCGGATGGGATAGGAACGAGACGCGAATAGACTTAAGTTTGTTAGAACTAGGGTGCCGGCTGGTCGATGTCGATTTGTACATGTAACCGATAACCAATTTAATATATTCACTATTCTAAGAAAAAGCTCATATAATGAATCATTTTTATATTCGATAAGGCCTTTGAGACCGTCTCTGTTTCTGTTGTTATCTTTAATTAAAATAAGAGAAATGAAAATCTAAACATAGAAATATCATACTTTAAAATATAACTATAACAACTGAGACATTTAAAGTTGAGTAATACCTACATTGATTACAAAATTCATATTTCATCATCATTATCATCAGCTCATTAAACGTCCCCACCGAGGGGCACGAGCCTGCCCGTATAGGGTGATTAGGCCTTAGTCGTCCACGCGGGCCCAGTGCGGATTGGACGACTTAACTCACAACCTTCGAATCTCTACGCAGGCGTGCATGAAGGTTTCCTCACGGTGCTTTCCTTCACCGTTAGAGCGTCGGATAGCGTACATATATTTTCGAAAATTCGAAAACACATTGGTACGTGTCGTGATTTGAACCTCAGCCCTCCCGGTAGGAAGGCGACAGTCCACACCATTGAGCCACCGACACTTCTTCAGTTTAATATTAAAATAAAGTATATTTTTATTATCATGAATATTAATATAGCTCGTGTTTCAGCACGACATAATATTAAAATGCTAAATCTGTACCAATATGACTTTTCCAAATAATAAGGACAAATAAATACGCGCCTAAAAGTAATAACGACAAAATCACAAGCTCGGGCTTGTCTATTAATATTATCTATTTCCTAATTTCTAAGAAACATCAAATTTAAACATGTCCAAATTTAGATTTACTTTTTTCGGCCATCTGTTACTGAAAAGGCTCGTTAACATTTCCCAAATTAAACATACACGTATTTTGGCGCTGAAAACACATAAATCTACCCGTAATGTTGCAAGGGTCAGTCGTTGGATACGCAAATAAATTAACCCTTATTATTATGAAATTCCTCTGTTTGCAAACGTCCCGTTGACTGAGTATAATTGTGTTGATATAATTTAAGTCCTAGGGTATACAGAATTTGCGGGATGACGACCGCGAAATGAAAAACAAAAATCCGATTTAATGAGAACTTCGTGGAAAATGTGTGGTATTTACTTTTTTCGGACCGTTTGTATTCTACGTGATCAAATCGGAAATGAGAAAACATTAGGTATAGCTTATTATGAACATACATTGCTTTGTATTGCCTAATATTCTAATATTTTAATATCTTATACCGCGGGGAACAGCTAGTAAACAATATAATTAATATTACACTAAAAATACATTATCATCAGCTCATTGAACGTCCGCACCGAGGGGCACGAGCCTACCCGTATAGATGTTAAGTGCGGGTTAGACGACTTCACGCACAAACTTTAGATGTCTTCGCAGGCGTGCGCAGGTGTCCTCACGATGTTTTCCTCCACCTTAAGAGCGTCGGATAACGTACATATAATTCCGAAAAATTGAAAACACATTGGTACGTGGCGGGATTTGGACCTTAGCCCTCCCGGTAGGAGAGCAACAGTCCACACCATTAGGCTACCGACGCTCTTTTTTTTTATCGAACAGGAGGCAAACGAGCATACGGTTCACCTGATGGTAAGTGACAACGCCGCCCATGAACATTTGCAAGACATCAGGTCCCAGAAATGCGTTGCCGGCCCTTTAAAAGTGTGTACGCTCTTTTTTTGAAGGACGCCAGGTCGTATCGCTCCGGAAATGTTTCCAGAAACTCAAAATAGACGTTTCCGAATTTAATTCTACCTCCTGTATTATTCCGATTGTGAAAATAATGGAAGCGATGTCCAATGATATGCCCTCTGGAAAAATTGTTTAATCAGTTTCACATTTTACTCCATTCAATTAAGTCTCCTTTGACATTAATTTTGATAATGTCAATCAATAGATACCTGAAATTCAAAAGCCACAGTAAACTGAAGGCCTTAAACAAAAGAAACAATTCGGCCGCGGGAAATACGATCACAAAGAGCCTTTAAAAATCTTATAAACGAGCCCCGTCCCCCAGGGTGTTTTGGGCCAAATCACGGCCATTACAGTACTCTTTATCCAAATTGCTCCCCGGAGAATTGTTTTTACCTTTTACCGATTTTTCCGAACTGTACCCGGGAAACTGTAAAGTTGGCCACTTAGTAAAATTAAAGTTTACGCCGAATTTGTGTCTTTTGTTGTTTGTCAACTTGTTGATAAAATTCGAATTTTGAAAGGCCGACTTCCATTCCAAGATGGCGGAGCTTTATGGTGAAGGTTCTTGTAATCAATGCTTTATAAGAATTATAAGGCACATCCAGTCTGCTTTTTTCTACATCGACTCTAAATCAGTGTCATAAGGTTCAAATCATATTTCGTAACAGTTGTCAATGATCTAGTCTCAAACAAGGAAGACACTTCAATCTGTCCCACGCCACGTACCTCTTATGAAATATGAGTTTGGAGTTCACATGGATTTTTCGTTCCTTTTCAGAACAGCAGTTACTTTGACGTAATATCCCTTATTCATCTCTTGTTATAAAAAATATCGCAGCTCTCATATTATAGGGGCACAATTTGAAAATCATGATTCTGTTCTCACAAAATTGGTCATAAATAAATGAAAACAATACTGCAAAATAATATAATATTATAAGAGTATGTCCGTTAGTTATGAATTCCTTATCGCATATTAAGTTTAACCCAGCATTATAAAAACGACACACATTACTCGAAATTGTAAAAATGGCACAAAATTAATATTCGCGGCTTCATTGCACGTTCTGACTCTTTGTATTATGAGCGCCATGTATATGTGTTGATTTTGGGCCCATATATTAGTAAAACTCAAAAAAGCTAATTTTTGAGTTGTGCCCCTATAGTATGAAGGGTGCGATATGTAGATGAACAACTTCTTAAAGCGAAAAACTATTCTCATCATCATTGTGCACGGTAGGGCTCATTAAACTTGAGCCTCACCTGTAAGTTGTTTTGAAGTTTCTTCTCTTAGTGCTTCCCGAGGGAGGCCGTGCTAGATTCCTCTTTTTTGGTAATTCTGTTATGCTGATAACAATCATTCTAAATTTGCCAAACAAAAATATTTTTAATTGTATTTCGACTAGTGTCACTGATATGCATAAGTCAACTCATAATCTATGCACATGCTTTTGGGTTTATGTATCGAGAAGTAAACACCACGGCGAACAAATTAAGACACCTTAAAGATTCACAATTATTCTCCATTGTGTCTGGATCCCTGGCTGTAAACGAGTTAAGCATGCTGTCAGATAGTGAATTATAGACTGTGGTAAATTATCATATAATTTTAATATTTTATTTTCAAGTAAACATTCAAAAGTATATCATAGCCGTAAAAAATTCTGCGTGAAGTGAGCATAGCTATGTAACTAAGGAATATAAATCTTTTTAAACCTTCTTTACTATCCCATCATATTAATTGCAATATTATGGTAAATTTGTTATATCTTCGAATGAAGCTAATTCATATAATACTGATCGAATTTCACTTGTGAAGTTCGTTTGATCATGTATTATAATTGCATATTGTATTAAATTTATAGAAACGATCTAATTCGTGCGCCTCCTCACATGAGCACACTGAAAATCAGTGTTAGGATGCTATGTGAAAAAGGTTAATTGATTAACGAGTCCGAATACATTGGCAACCTAACTTAGCGCTGCTACAGAAA
The DNA here is from genome assembly GCA_019425675.1 of Leucinodes orbonalis. Classification (NCBI taxonomy): domain Eukaryota; kingdom Metazoa; phylum Arthropoda; class Insecta; order Lepidoptera; family Crambidae; genus Leucinodes; species Leucinodes orbonalis. The sequence goes on from PQWD01004565.1 coordinate 15,120, forward strand.
TGATTAATTACTTCTAACTTTTCTATTTCTTTGTGTTAGAATACACCATGACTGAAAAAAATAATTTACACGTACATGGAAGCAATCTTTATTCAACCTATCGCAGTCCACTGATAGACATAGGTCTCCCCCATTTTGCGCCAGATATCCCGACCCTCCGCTTTTCTCTTTCGGAAAGAATCGCTGGAAACGAACTCAAATCATAAGCGGTTGTTCCTACAAATTAACCAGAATCCAACTCCAACTAACACGAGTCGTTTAGCCCGCACTAGCGGAGTGCTAGCAAAAATAAACATTCCCCGCGTCACCCTTTTTTCATTAAACCGTTGCATTAAGCCCAGTTGTTAATAAACAAAAGGTAGGGTCAACGTGTAAAAGGTGGTAGTCCGGTGGTTAGGTGAAGTCGTTAGGATGCCGTCGGGGTAAGCCGGGGCAATTTGAACTTGGCGTTTTACAAGCCAAGTGGTGAGACTTAAGTTGTAAGTTGAAGCGTGGTGGGTGGTTACCGCTGTGATGTGTGGTACAATATATAGGCAGGAACGTTTCTTGAACCTGTAACATCCATTCCATTGTTAGATGTATGTCTCCCCCATTTTCCCACAAATTCAGCTGTGGACATTATGTGGCTGAAATGTTATCACTTCGAGACTGTTATGGTTTTGATTCACAACTTAGGATAAAACAAATACGATGATGTTACTTAAAACTCTCTGAGCTATGATTGCTTAAACAACAAATCCATAATAAAATTCTTAAAGGGTGAACTGCGTAATCTAATAATATATTGGAATGATATCATATTATAATAAATCTTATTAAATATTTTTTTTTATAAATATATTCAAAAATTTTATTTTTGTTTCAGGTAACAGCTTCACTTTCTTAAATGGAATAGAATGAAATAAATAGTCACAACAACAAACAAAATTAAGTGTAGTTAGTTAATTCAGACTTTAACAAACGCTCACGACCACATAAAAACGTCAGGACAACTGAAAGAGTTGGCAATACAGCAATTGTAAACATCCAGAAAAATGTGATACCTAACTTAATAGCTCTTTTAATATCCCTGGATAATGACATGATTACGAAGGCAGTTCAAAGAGTAACATTAATTTACGTGACAAAAAGGGCGGGTTTAAAAAGTAGTCACACAGGATTAGGTCGTTTACTCAAAGCCAAGCTCAACTCAAAATTAGACGTTTGTGTTAAAAAAAATAATGAACAAATACTCGAGCTAAAGCGATTGTCGGTCAATGATGTAAAAAAGTATAATTCGTGACATACTCACAAACTAATCGGAAAAAGTGTTCCGAATGCAGCGACAGCTCACATATGTGTACACTGTATTTTTTTAATGAGCGTACATTTACCTAAACAAAACAGTACAAACTGTACTCTCTGGCGGTTCGTTTTTGAGTACGGGTGGCGTATCTACTTTTATATATACAGAATATAACTGTAGTCGGTAAGTAAAATATGACTTATCTTGTATTACCACACGCAGTATGAGAAATGTTAGCACCAGACCCTAATCCGGCGTAGTTAGGCCTTTGAAATTCGACATATTTTGAACATTCGCCAACCGGCAGCCATTTTGTAACCGGAACTTCTTCCAGTCGATGAATACGTCTTTATTATGGGTTACTCAGTAAAATTTAAGTTTCTTGTTGATAATGTTTTTGAATTTAGTGATTCAAAGTCTCTTTATTCTATCAGATATCAATGTAAACGAAAAACACTTTTTTATGTTTAAGTGTACAGGACGATCAGGATACTCACCTGATGGTAAGTGATACGCCTAACCATGTCAGAGCGGCATTGAAAGAGACCAACAGCTGGTAGACAATTATTATCCTCCATCAATGCCGTACTGTACCGGACACCCGAGACGACAGATGCTAGGTCTCTTATACCTAGTAATTTCCAGTACTTCTTTTTAGCGTGACGATACTAAATACTAGATTTAAGAGGTCGAAATAAAAAGGTGAAAACAGATTCATCATTGTCTGTCTATGAAGGAATGAGAACAGAGCTCACAGCCTTAGCCATGTAGACACTAGGCCGTAAGTAATTACATGTACCCAAAAGTTATCAAATTGGTGGGTGTTTTCAATTTTTATTTACAGACTAGGCGGGACTTACTGCTTAGCACGGCAGCAAGGAGTTTCAAGAACATCTTTCTTTTATCTTTAAAAAAAATACTAGAATATAGCCTTGAACATCTCTAAAAAACTTTAAAGAAATTCTATTTTAGCATTGAATCATATAAAAAAACGATTTTTGCTTTTAATCTGATTAACAAGGAAAGTTTTTGCCAAGATTTTTATGTTCATTCATGCTCATTGAAGATGGATGATGTACTCTTAAAGAGTTAAAGTTTATTACGAATAAACAAAACTTGAGATTACTTTCCTAAATTTGTGATGAGTTAACGAATTACTTTTTAAATTACCTTGTTTTTTTTGCGGATACTGCCTTGACTAAGGATATGTACTTATAATAAGTTTCGGACAAATAAACGCACCGATCTCAAGTAATTGGGAAAAACAGAATATAATGAAGACGACCCATGTGGTGTAATGGTCGAGACGTCTCCCCAACACTACCCGGGCACTACAAACATTTGTGTGCATGAACATATCTGTTAGTAGTGGTGTGGGTGTTTAAATGTATCATCATCATCAGCTCATTAAACGTCCCCACCGAGGGGCACCAGCCTACCCGTATAGGGTGATTAGGCCTTAGTCGTCCACGCGGGCCCAGTGCGGATTGGACGACTTCACACACAACCTTCGAATCTCTTCGCAGGTTTGAACCTCAGCCCTTCCGGTAGGAAGGCGACAGTCCACACCACTGAGCCACCGACGCTCTATTTACATTATATGTATGTGTATTGACGTTTATATGTATAATGTGAATTTATTCACAAAAAAAGTATGTTTTTAGTTGTTTAGTCACCATATTACAGGCTGAAATGCTAAATTTGGGGTTAGATGGCGCTTTGTGTATGTTGATGGAATCGTTGAGAAATCTAGAAATATAAAAAAAAATACTTATTATCTGACTTGAAAGCTAAGCAGAGTTCACAATTTTGCTACTAACAGTGATACCAAAATGGATATATTATATAGTTGATAACCTGTGATAAGAGAATATCATTTTTAACCCCCGACGCAAAAAGAGGGGTGTTATAAGTTTGACGTGTCTGTCTGTCTATCTGTCTGTCTGTGTGTCTGTCTGTCTATGGCATCATAACTCCCGAACGCATGCAGTGATTTCAATTTAGTTTTTTTTTTTATTAAAGGTGACTTATGTGCGAGTGTTCTTAGACATGTTTGATGAAAATCGGTTGAACCGTTTAAAAGTTGTGAGGAGTGAAAGTGGGGAGAGTAACCGAATGACTGCAAATATTCTTAACCTACCTATAAAAAGTATAAAATAAAAATTAAATTAAAATTTAAAAAACCCCGACACAAGAACTTGAGTAATTTTAATACTTTAAATTGTTAGTTTAAGGTTTTTAAATTGGAATAATTTAAATACTTTAAATTGTTAGTTTAAAGTATTTAAATTGGAATAATTAGGAGCGGTCCCCCAACGCGACTTTTTTTTTAGAATTATTAATAGATTCTTAGGTACTCTAACATTAAGTTTCTTTTATTATTTCGACGACCCATTTGGTGTTGCGGTTGAGAGGTCGGCCGCAACACTAAGGGTTCCGGGTTCGATCCCCGGGCAGTACAAACATTTGTGTGCATGAACATGTCTGTTTGTAATGGTCTGGGTGTTTCTATGTATAATATGTATGTATTTACAAAAAAAAAATGTATACATGTATGTTTATCCGTTGTTTAGTACCATAATACAGGCTTAACGCTTAACTTGGGGCTAAATGGCGCTGTGTGATTGTCAGTAGATATTATTTTTTACTTTTTAAAAGAAAATTACTTAAGTTCTTGTGTCGGGCGTTTTTTAAATTTTTAATTTTTACACACATACCTCAAGTCCTCAAGGATAACTCTCCTGATGGGAGAAACAGTACATGTGCAACTAATAGAATATTTGTTGTAATTTGAGAACATAAAGGGGATGGTAAATTGGAAACAATATATATATGTCATACTTCATGTTATCTTATAAGGTCTTAAGCAACAAGCGTATTTTGAGTAGGAGACTACGACTAACAATAGGAAAGGTATGGAGTGAAATGTTGCGGTGTTATAAATACTTATTTTATAATAGCACATAAAGTTACTTAGTTAATGGAAACATCATGAAAAATGTATTTTAGCAATTTGCGAGTAAAGATGAAGGCATTAACAGCATTTGTACCAGTAAATAGAGTGTTGCGTAATATCAATGATGTAAAAAAGTATAGATTTGTGATATGCTCACAAAACAATCGAAAAAAGTGTTCCGAATGCAGCGACAGCACACATACACATATTTCGAATGAGCGTACATTTACCTAAACAAAAGCCTACAAACTGTATTCTCTTTGGCGGTTCGTTTTTGAAGCACGGACGGCGTATCTACCTTTACATATACAGAATATCATTGCGTAATATGGTACCTTGAAGGACACCGCCATGATGTTTGTCATCTTTCAAGAAGAAACAACGTTACACTAGTGATTCCAAAAACATTAATGGTCCGTCTTAAGGATTCCACTTCACCAAATCAATTAATCAAGTGTCTAATAAATTCTAGAACATTCCCCCGTGACGTCATTACAACCCCCTCCACAAGGCACAATGAACCGAGCGTTTCATTAATTTACTGCTAATTAAAAAAGCGTCGCGGGGCTCGTGCTTGGCCCTTGGATTTGTTTATCCAAAACCTTTTTAAAGTAGTTTATATACAATAATAGTACAACTTAACTACACCCAAAAAAAAGAGCGTACACATATTTAAAGGGCAGGCAACGCATTTCCGGGACCTGAGGTCTTGCAAATGTTCATGGGCGGCGGTGTCACTTACCATCAGGTGAACCGTATGCTCGTTTGCCTCCTGTTCAATAAAAAAAAACCGTAAAGTCTTCTGGAGATCAATGTCCAAACCAATTAAGTTATTAAGAATTTAAAAAACTTACGTGGCTCAATGTAATGGATTGTTGCGCTCTGATCTGGAGGGCGCAGGTTCAAATTCCATCAAGTACTGATGTGTATTCGAATTTCCTCAATTATATGTACGTTATCTGACGCTCATACGTTGAAGGAAAACACCATGAGGAAACCTGCGCACGCCTGCAACGAGATTCAAAGCTTGTGTGTAAAGTCGGCCAATCCGCACTGGGCCCGCGTGGACGACTAAGCCCTTTTACACCCTTTACGGGTAGGCTCGTGCCCCTCGGTGGGGACGTATAATGAGCTGATGATGATGATGAATTTATAAAGTCCATTACCATTAAGAGTAAAATTAGAAAGTTGAAGTAGCTGTGAACAGGGTACATAAGACGTAAAACCGATGGCAAATAAAGCGGTAAGGTTTTTGAGTGCCATCCACGTAACGTGCCCCTCGGTGGGAACGTTTAATGAGCTGATGATGATGATGACTGACTGTATTGGATATTTTTTATTTATGTAGTTATATTCTTACTATTAGTAGAGCGTCGGTGGCTCAATGGTGTGGACTGTCGCCTTCCTACCGGTAGGGCTGAGGTTCAAATCCCGACACGAACCAATGTGTTTTCGAATTTTCGAAAATATATGCACGTTATCCGACGCTCTTAGGGTGAAGGAAAACATCGTGAGGAAACCTTCATGCACACCTGCGAAGAGATTCGAAGGTTGTGTGTGAAGTCGTCCAATCCGCACTTGGCCCGCGTGGACGACTAAGGCCTAATCACCCTATACGAGTAGGCTCGTGCCCCTCTGTGGGGACGTTTAATAAGCTGATGATGATTCTATTTGTTACTGCCTAAAGTTGTTTTTCTTATTTGCAAATTGCGTCTAACTTAAATTTTACCCGCGATCGACTACTCTATCTAGGTCTATTGAGCTAAGTTAAAAACTGTTCGCATAATCCGTGCGTTTATAATATTGACATTGAATCGAAATTGTCCACTCGGTGGAGCGTATTTGCTGCACGATTACGTATCGTACTTGATTCCACATGGCTTGCACTGTGACACTGTTTCGCACGATTTCGTCATAGAAATTTGTTCCACTACAATTAATTCTAGTTCTTAATCGATTGTTTACATCTTCATTTGTTGCTGGGTTATCAGACGGACTACTAGGTGGAAGACTCGATACCGAGTCGTCTAGGTAGGTACAACCGCAGTGCCAGATATCGTCCCGTGAAATACGAGTACTTTTGTGTTTCGGGATGAGGGCACTGTAGCTAGTGAAATTACGGGTATAAGAGACCTAACATCTGATGTCTCAGGTGACGGGTGTAGTGTGGCTTTGATGGAGAATAATAACTGTTTATCAGTTGTAGGCTCTTCTAATGCCGCTCTGTCATAGCCAAGCGTATCACTTACCATCAGGTGAGCGTTCTGAACGTCCCGTTCATTTCATAACATAAGAAACGGACGTAAGATATAATAATAATAGATTGTTATTTTAGGGTTATTTTAGTATTTTGATATGTATTTGGCATATGAATTTCTTGATATTTGAATTTAGCCATAATATAAGTAGGAGCCGTTTATGGAAATCGGTTTCCGACAGTGTAGCTTATTTAAGTCCCATTAACAATATTTTTGCATATTGTTATTTCCTCTTAGCGTATAACAGCCATTTCATTACCTCAAGATTTTCATCCTTGAATCAACAATTCAGTTGCCGTTACAAAATAGTTTCTAGAGCTTTGTGTGTCTAGCGAACTGAACAAAATCGAGTTCTAATTGGATACCAAATAACCTTTCATTTACTAGGCATAGTAAAATGCTTGATTTCCCAAACTGAACTCGGCACGAAATTGGAAGTTTTTGACGGAAAATCCGGATTCGACAGGTCGGAAGCCATGTGATCAGAATTGAACCTAATTGGACAGTTCAGTTGTATGTTATGTACTATATTTTACAAAATCTCTCCAGAGGAAGTTTTAGCATTAAACTGCTGTTGGTCTGGTCTCCTAAGCCTTAACCTGCAGCCATTGAATGCAGTACCCTCTTTAACCTGTTGCATTCCACTCTCCCCCATTTTACGTCTTCACTGCTAGCTATAGGTTTACCCCATTTTGTTCACTGCCAGCTATAGGTTTTCCCCATTTTGCGCCAGATATCCCATTCCTCTGCTATCTTCATTCACCGTCCACCAGCAACCTGTTTGTTGACAACATCGTGGACGAAAAGGCAAAAATATGGGTGACATTTATAATGTAAATTTTGTTAAAAGGCATCTTTTAGGAACAAATACAGTAATGAACCACCAGCTTAAGCCAAATTTATACTGTTAATTAGCCATTCCCGCCTTTGTCAGGCCACGCCTGAGATACTCTGGTCCACTACTAATAAATCCCCTAGATGTCTGTTATGTTAATTGGCTTTTTGTGAGGATAATTCGGTTGTCGGCGCTCCTAGTCCACTCCCTTGGGTTTTGACAGATTTTATTACTTTACCATTAAGGTCCTATTTTGTGTAACTTGTTCAGCCACCTTTACAGCTTTAGTAATGAGGTAAAATAGGATCCAACCCGTCCGCAAGGTGTTATGTGGGTATTTATTTGATAGGGTCTTGTAGGAGACATTATTTCGAAAGTTAGATTTTTGTCTTTGTTATTTGAAGTTAGTCAAAATTTTATTTACTGATATTTAAAGGTGTAGCCCCAATTTAGGTATGAATGTGCTATGCATGCCTTCTTGCTAATACATAGGTATATAAATTCAGAAATAACCACACCATTTCTTGTTAATTCTCCAGATGAGTCGTTAAAGAAAAATCAAATAATAATAAAGATTACCGTATTAAAACGTGCAATCCGTGATTTGATATAAAGGCGAAATTCGATTGACACACACCACACAAGATTGCTTTTATGTAGTTTTTACCTCATTCATGTTCTTATAAATGTGAATTTGATTTCAAACCCCTCGCACTAAATGGAATTAGGTCGTACGAATGTTCAGTTCGTGTAAAGAGCTGTCGTATTTTGTGTTGCTTGAACTTTGTATCCAATTTATTTAAGTGCTCAACTGATCCTGCTTACGCAGTTAGCGCACGATGTCGCTTTTGCGATTTTTTTTTTAATCCCACCCACAAATGTCACCCATATTTTTCGTTATTAAACACACAACTTTAATGTTAATAATAATAATAATAAATGTCCACTGACATTCACACAGTGCCATCTAGCCCCATTTTAAGCTTGTAGTTAGGGTACTCAGCAAATGATAAACATTCTTATATATTTTTTTTAAATACATACATATTATACATAGAAAACACCCAGATCATTACAAACAGACATATTCATGCACAAAAATCCTTGGTGCAGTAGCCGACGTCTCAACCGCTACACCAAATGGGTCGTCATGTTTCATGAGGCCTACCGCTAATTCTAAATCTATGAGGTCTACTACTAAATATTAAATGCCTAACATTTTTTTATAACGAAACTTAATTATCTCATACAAACAACGTAAACATTTATGTAATTCATCATCATCAGCTCATTTAACGTCCCCACCGAGGGGCATGAGCCTACCCTTATAGGGTGTATAGGCCTTGGTCGTCCACGCGGGCCCAGTGCGGGTTGGCCGACTTCACGCACAACCTTTGAATTTCTTCGCAGGCGTGCGCAGGTTTCCTCACGATGTTTTCCTTCACCGCAAGAGCGTCGGATTAACGTACATTTAATTTTGAAAATTCGAAAACATATTGGTACGTGGCGGGATTTGAACCTTAGCCCTCCCGGTAGGAGGGCGACAGTCCCACACCATTTAGCCGCCGACGCTCCGTAAACATTTATGTAATTGCCGGATAACAATCAACACGTAATCAAAATGGCTTTTACATATATTCATGTAGCAGTGCGCCATTTAAAAAGGGTATTCACAAAATAACCGAGCGATGAAAAAGTTTCATGGAATTCCATGAAACTTTAAAAAACGTTTTGAACACACTTTGTTTTAATCCAACTGGTGATTTTAAAGATATTTTGAAATGAAAAGGACAGCCAATAACTTTATCTGATAGTAAATGCACGTGTTCATTACGATAAAGCGAATAAAGTGATTATGCTCCCGCCGCCCTGTGCCAGTCAACTGAGATAAAAGATGTTAGGTCTCTCAGTTAAAGTACTAGCTATAGTTCCTTCAATCACAAACAAAAAAATGCATAACACTTCTATTTCACGGGATAATATCTTGAACTGCATTGGTACCTACCTAGACTATTCAGTACCGAGTCTACCACCTATTAACAATAATATTGCTATTTCTAAGCGTACAGTAAGAATTTCACGAACTCTATAATCTAGTATTCGAGACATATGATCTCACCAGCGAAATTGACGGCACATCAACCGGATAGTTTACAACCTAGCCGTTTAATTAATCTACCGATTTGCCCACTAGACTGCGACGTCTATTACTAATTCAGTAGTGAACCTACTAAGCAATGTAGTCAATTACTCAAAGGCAAACTTCGACTCTCAGTTTGCCCTTTAAACTCACTGATAACTAGTTATGTTATTTAAATTGACGTCAGACGAAAGTTTGTTTACGTTTTAACCAGTTAATTTAAGTTGTGCGAAATATTTAATACGTATGAGAACTAAAGTTACCGACATAGTCCGCCGGATCTGCAAGTTGAAGTGGCAGTGGCTGGTCACGTATGTCGCAGAACCGATGGCCGTTGGAGCAGCCGAGTTCTGGAGTGGAGACCGCGTCTCGGCAAGCGTAGCGTAGGACGCCCTCCGGCCCGATGGACCGACGACTTGCGAAAGGTCGCTGGTGAAAGCTGGATGAGAAAAGCGGAGGACCGGGATATCTGACGCAAAATGGGGGAGACCTATGCCCAGCAGAGGACTGCGATAGGTTGAATAGATAGATAGATAGATCCCGGCCTTGCGCTTTTCCGATCGAGGCTCTTTTTTTTCGAACTGACTACTGCTGTTGGGCGCAGATGGCCTTTACAACTTCACCTCTATCAGCGACCTTTTGTAAGAGGTCGGGTCTTCGGCCCGGAGGGCGTCCTACGCTACGCTTGCCCAGACGTGGTCTCCTCTCCAGAGCTCGTCTGCTCCAAGGGCCAATAGTCAAGTATGTAAACTATTGTAATTATAATTGGTATTCATTCCATATCTATGACGTGATGATGCAAATATCTACATTGCCGACTGGAGATCTGAAATTGAAGTATTAAAACATGAATGTATATTACAAAAGCATAAAGATGTTTTTAAATATATACGTTTATTTCATTTCACTTTGCAATTCTATTGTTCAGTTGTTGATAATAACTGAAATGTCCTTTGCATTTTGAATAAAGCATTGTATAGTCGTAGGTAAGAAGAGCGCCTTTGGTTCAATGGTGTGGACTGTTGCCATCAGACCGGCAGGGCGCAGGTTCGCTCTTACGATGTAGGAAAACATCGTGAGGAAACCACACACCTGCGCACGCCTGCAAAAATAAACTTTGAAATAAACTTCGATCAGATAAATTTTCGTCATTAATAAATAATGGTTAAAATTAACCTCTTCTTATTGAATAATGATGGCGGATAAAAATCAGTAGCATTTATTTTCCAAATGACTTTTCGCTCCCGCTAATAGCTTTAACGGGGTAATCGACGAGTGAAGACATCTCCGACTTATTATTAATGCAGTTACATTAATCCATTTTTAAAACAGACAGTTATTCAGCACTTTGCATATTTAATCTTAATCGGTCCGTTACAATTTCAATTGAACTACGGTTAAACAATTCTGTTTAAATTGAAATTACTTGTCGCCGATTGTAATTTTATTCGGTGTTAGGATTTCCACTATAATCGGCCAAATTACTCTTTGATTCTGTCGTCGGGTCGCTCCCGAAGGCCTTTCTCTTATTAATTATACGAGAATATACAATCGACGGCAAAACGTGAACATGATATGATCATTAGGATAAGGCATTAGAGCAAGTGAAATTACCGGGTATAAGAGACCTAACATATGTTGTCTCGGGTGACGGGCGCAGTGCAGCATTGATGGAGGATAATAATTGTTTATCAGTTTATGGTCTCCTTCAATGCCGTTCTCTTATAGTCAGGCGTATCAATAACCATCAGGTGAGCGTCCTGATCGTCCAGTTCACTTCGTGTCATAAAAAAAATATTCTGGAGTCATCATTATCAACTCATAACCCAGCTTACAAGGACAGGCAGGAAACATGCCTTCTCACACAGCAAAGCTATGGAGAGATTGGGTCATAACCCACAACACGTGTTTAATGCGGATTGGGGTGTTAACGACTACTCTCCTAAAATTGTATCCAGTGTCTTTACATGCCCTCAGAAGTACGGTTTCATCTTGCAATATCCTAACCAAACTGGAATAAAATCGCACTAAATGACTTCCAGTAAGTGGTCTTCTACGGGATTCGAACCCACGACCCCCAGATCACACAATGATCCAAATCAACGCTGATCAAAAATACGCTGTACGCAACGCTGTGTAACCACGAGAGCAGGTTTTCATGTCATAAGTCAACGGATGGTCAGCTCGCTCACCTGGAGGTAAGTGATACGCCTGACCATGACAGAAGCAGTGTTAAATGAAATGTATAACAGTAGGTAATCTTTATTTTCTGTCAAGACTACCCTGCGTCCGTCACCCGAGACGACAGATGTTAGGTCACTTACCTTCCTACCTACCTCTTAAGTTTACTAGCTACAGTGCCCTCATCCAGAAACACAGACGTGCAAAAACAAAACACTCTTGTTTCACGGGACGATATCTGGTACTGCGATGGTACCTACCTAGACGACTACGCATCGAGTCTTACACTTAGTGTTAATTCAATAGCAAAGCGCTCCTTAAACCCGTTCTCTTAGTAACTATGCGAGAAAATATCACTCGACGACGGAACGTGATATTCTGGAGTATTCCACGAAAAGTGATTTATCCGTTACCGAGTTGGGGTTGTGTTTGGCAAGGAGCCAGCATCTTAGCGCAAAATTGATACCTGAATCGTAACGTTTCTCAGCCCATATTGAATTCCTAACGTGGCACGGACCGCATCCTATACTTGTTGTTCCGAAATCACTGATATCTGTAACATCTATGGTGGATATGGAATGATTGTTGGCAGGATATATCAGTGATATTGTGATAGTGGAGAAAAGTCGGTATTATTACATAAATGTGCAAACATTAATTAATAATTCAACAATAACTTAATGATGTACTTGTTAAAATCGTCATGTATACTTATCAATCCAGTTTATACTGGGCCAGGCTCTAAATCAAATCGTATATATTTGTCAAAAATTTTAACGTGTGCACAAATCTTTTAGAATTTTTGAAATTATATGTCTCGGCAAGCGTAGCGTAGGACGCCCTTCGGCTCGATGGACCAACGACTTGTGAAACGTCACTGGTGGAGGCTGGATGAGACAAATGGGGGAGATCTATGTCCAGCTGTGGACTTGCAATAGGTTATATATGTACGTTATCCGATGCTCTTACGGCAAAGGAAAACAACGTGAGGAAACCTACGCATGCCTGTGAAGAGATTCAAAGGTTGCGCGTGAAGTCGGCCTTTCCGCACTGGGCCCGCGTGGATGACTAAGGCATATACACTTTACGAGTAGGCTCGTGCCCCCTCGGTGGGGACATATAATGAGCTGATGATGATGAAAAATGTCATAGGGTGATGAGGCGATGTAAAGAATAAAATTGTCACGTTACCTCACGACATTTTAATCTAATCTGACATCTCGTTTGAATACGATTGCCAACATCGTTAATTATGCCGCGGATGCCTTAAAATGCAGTTAAGGGCGAAATATTCACCCAATATTGGTCAGCAGACTCTTATGCTGGGGTTACACTAACGGCTAACGCCTATTATCGCAATAAACTGACAAATTATCACGTTAAATTTAACCAATATCGCGATAATTAATGACATTTCCCGTTAGTGTGGCCCCAGCATTATGGATCTTGATCGTTTATAGGCATTTATTACTCCTAGATGTTTATCTTTTAAACAATTAACTAACAAGACGCACAATTACTGAATAATTTTATGTCTTTGATATAATACTAAGTTAACTTATTTGTTTAGCGGCTATGTATCTACTACAATCTGTCTAGCATGAAGTTAAGAGCAAAAAGCTTCTCTATTGCTCTACAGGAAACCTTGAGTCTATAAGTGGCTTTCACGGACAGTTAAGTGTAGTAATTGGCTTCCCTACACAGACAGTTACGACCAAAAAGGATATACGATGAAATATAAGGGCCCCGGTCGTGAAACCCGAATTTCCACCAAACTTTTCCTTGTCGAAACACCGTGATAACTTCAAATGAAATGGTTGTGCAAAAAAGAGTTCGCCGAGATAAAATAAACACTCGGCACTAAATCACATAAATACCGGAAAATACCGGTTATAACCGAAATACATTGCTATCAGGAAAACCAGAAGGTATATCAGGCGACAGGCTCGCCTCTACTGTGTTTTGTACATCATGGCTCATAAAATTGCATAAGTCATAAATTGTATTTTTTTAATTGTCATTTCTATTTCTTTATTATGGGTGCAGAAAGGCCTATGCTCTGCAGTGCGTCATTACAGGCTGATGATAATTATGAATTTATAATGGATTTTATGTTTTGCTAGGTATTATGCGATGACGTGGCCGATGGAGAAGTGTTTACGTCATATAAAAAAGGATACATATTTTGGAGGCCAAAGCAAACTTGCGTGAGCGTATTAAAGTCGATTCAAATAAAAACAAAGCTAATTCGATGTACTACCTGCAGAGCGACCCTTGCAAATGGCTACGTTTTAAGGCCCTCAATGTATGTTTTTTTATGTTACCAAGTGTACAGGACGGTTAAGACGCTCACCTGATGGTAAGTGATATGCCTGACCATGACAGAGCGGCTTTGATGGAGACCAACAACTGAGAGAAACTACAGTTATTAATCCCCATCAACGCCGTACCCGACACCCGAGACAACAGATGTTCGGTCTTTTATACCCGGTCATTTCACTTGAAACAGTGTCCTCATCCCAAAACACACAATGAACATTATTTGGGGCCTGTAATAATAGTTCTAGCACATACAGTAGCTGTTAGCAGAATACATGCTATACCAAAATTTAAAATCAGAAATGAATTTTTTTGGGTTATGTCATTTCCAAGCATGGGCGTGATATGGGGATTCCTTAGGTGCGAAAAGGACGGACTGTGTATATTTCTCATGGGGGCTATGCGTTAGAAATTGATGGCGGTATTTGTCTGAATGCTGTTCTCTATTGAGCAAAACGCGGGGAGGGTCCGGTTGTATCGAGAGGGAATATGGTCCGGAATTAGTTCTTGTCATATTAGAAATATTTCAGAATTACAATAGGGATATAATATAAGTGAAATTTAAATTCACAGATATTTTGAGCAGGGTAAAGCAGGAAGTATATTTTCAAATAATAAAGTGAACAGTAAGTTAATGAAAAATAAGCACTGTCTATCAGTTGTTGATATCCATCAATGCCGTTCTGTCATGGTCAGGCGTATCACTAACCATCAGGTGAGTATCTTGACCGTTCTGTACACATGTTAACAAAAAAAACACCTAAATCGCCTGCTCGTTTGACTACCAATGAAATAAATAAAAATAAAGAACCTTTATAACTGGTTTAACATATCTAATGGATTCCTCTAATGCATTTTTCATGTTAGATAATAACTTTTAAGGACCACAAAAGAGAGTTGTACACAGACCTTAGGCAAAAGTACAAACAGTCATAAAGTATGGAACTTTTAGGGTTTTAGCGTCCGAATTTTCTCCATTTTCCTTAATGCCTTCGTAAATTGAGCACTGAAATGAGTCGATTTGAACACTAATGTCTGTATAGTGTAGTTTAAATAGCAATTACATTACCAAGTAGAGGAGTGAAGTAGTTAGCGAAAGAGAAAGCTCTCTATTTACTGTTATAGTAATATTATCTGTTTCTAAGATCCCAGGGTGCATGTCTTCCTGCACAGGGAAGGCTATATGGATATGAAACCGTACCACGCGAGCCCAATGCGCATTCATTGATGTTAACGACTACATTACTAGGTGGTAGACTCGATACTGAGTCGTCTAGGTAGGTACCACCGCAGTGCCAGATGTCGTCCCGTGAAACAGGAGTGTTATGCACTTTTGGGTTTCGGGATGAGGGTACTGTAGCTATTGAAATTACCGGGTATAAGAGACCTAACATCTGTTGCCTCGGGTGACGGGCGAAGTGCGGCATTGATGGAGGGTAATAACTGTCTATCAGTTGTTAGTCTCCTTTAATACCGCTCTGTCATGGTCTGGCGTATCAGGTGAGCGTCCACACGTCCTGTACATTAATAATATACACTAATTAAAACCATGTACCAACGACCTACCATTGGTGCCCATCAGACAACACCTACAGTCTTGCCCCAACTTTCCATGTTCGTGCAGTGTGAGACCTTGGAATGCCAAATAAAAGGGCGATCAAAGAATCCCAATATAGGTCGCATAATCATGTTTAACTTTTGAATCTATATTGACTTGATAAGAAGGAGAACCATATTAATATTATACTCGGCACGAAATAATCTGCTTTTTTTGATATTTTATGATATACTAAGAAGAAGAACCGAAAAGTGAAGAAGTTAATAACGCAATATTTAACATAGAAAAGGCAACGTATCTCAAACTTTAGATGCTTAGTTGACGACGAGACCACGTAACATTTCACGCAAATGCAATACGGAGTTGTGAACAAAGGAACTAAATCTCCGTTGCTATGACAACGAGAATATTAACGGAGTAACTTTATAAATGGCGAACTTTAAGTTGCGTCTTTGGGAGCATTTGATTGGTTGCATTGTAGGTTTCATCTATATTAGCTGTCACTTGTTAGTAATTTTTTGATAGGAATGTTGTCATTTCATGGCTTTAGTTTTTTAAACATAGCTGTCAATACGAAGCGTAGGCGAGCGTCGGTGGCTCAGTGGTGTGGACTATCGCCTTCCTACCGGGAGGGCTGAGGTTCAAATCCCGAAATACATTGGTACGTGACCAATGTATTTTCGAATTTTCGAAAATATATGTACGTTATCCGACGCTCTTACGGTGAAGGAAAACATCGTGAGGAAACCTTCATGCACGCCTGCGAAGAGATCGAAGGTTGTGTGAAGTCGTCCAATCCGCACTGGGCCCGCGTGGACGACTAAGGCCTAATCACCCTATACGGGTAGGCTCGTGCCCCTCGGTGGGGACGTTTAATGAGCTGATGATGATGATGATGATGATGAGCTGTCAATAATACTATTAAATTTTAACAGGTATTTTGTATATAATAGATTCAACAAACAACTGCATATTATTTCATATAAAAGTTTCAAGTAAACCAAATAACCGTACGCTTATTGTTTCGCTCCCCATGTACTTCACTGCAGTCAAAAACGACAATTCTCTTCAAGAATTCACTCGCCGCATCCATGGAAGCTAATTTACCCCCAGCTTAAACCAACTTGGGACGCAGTATTCCGCTAAGCGCACCTAAACTAAGCACACCCAGACGATTTATACCTTATGTATTCCAAGAGGAACACATAAGTATTACACTTATAGTGAGGGAACTAGATACTACTAAATAATAAAAATAAATACGCAGGCGACTCGATGACGTAGCGGCTAGTGTATTCGGTTGACGATTACAAGTCAACGTACTAAAACAATGTTCAGTTATCGCATGGGTAGCCAAATAATACTATCTCGAGTTCTTCCGTGCTTCGAAAGGCACGTTAATAATAAATATATATATAGATACTAAACAACGGATTTTTGTAAATATATACATATTATACACCCAGACCAATACAAACAGACATGTTCGTACTGCCCGGGGATTGAACCCGGAACCCATGGTGTAGAAGCCGACGTCTCAACCGTTACATCAAATGGGTCGTCAAACGTTAAACTATAGGTCCCGGTAACTGTCTCAGGATGGTTGTCGTTAACACTCACTAATTCGTACTGGGTCTGTATGGTGGGTTACAGGCCAAACTTTTCCATAGCCATTAAGGCCTGTCTTTGCATGAGACGTATTATGCTGATGATGATATTTTAATATTGAAAATGAAAAGTGTTTATTCAGTTTAAGTCCTTACAGAACACTTACTTATGAATGTCAAATGAAGCTACCACGGTTCGGACAGTAGTTTTTCACTGAGAAGAATCCAGCAAGATACTCGGTATTCAAATTATGATAAATTATAATTTAACAACTATTTCAGACAACTTCTTCTAATAAGAAGAATCCAGAATTTATTAATTGTTATCAATACTATTTTGTTTTTAAACTTTAGGTGAGATTCGTTTAGGTGTATTTTGTGGAACGCTACCAGAAACAACGCCGTAACGCTAAACCCCCAAAATTCCGAAAACAGTGCCGACGTGGCGTTTCGCCAGTGAATTACTAAAATTCATCCAAATTTCGCCGGGTTTTCATACAATTCCGTCATACCAAAATTAGTCAGCGGTGAAGGAATTCTTAATTCGGTTCAAAAGCAACATTGAATATATTACGCCTAGGGCCGTGCTTGCTCCCCGTTTATGCCGTATTGCCCCAACTAGCGTTCCGGCCACCTTGTTGAATTAGTTCACCGACCCTCAAACTGCAATTAAAACGCCCCCGGGGTCTTTTAATAAATTTTATTATGTTATATTTCGTCGAGAAAACTCAGTTATATTAAGTTACTAGCTGACCCGACAGACTTCGTCCTGTCAGAAAAAATTGTAATGTGGCAGTGTTTTGTTCTTACCTTTTTTATATTTTTTTCAAAAATTATCCTGAACAGAACCGTCACCCTGGTAATAATTCGGTGTGAATTAAAAATAATTAAATAAAACACTATAAGCATTTAAAAGTAAGAAATTTTAATGAACTTTATATAATAATAGCAATAAAGCTCAAATTGATTCTACGTTTTAGTTAGAAAACGTTTGTATGTGAAAAAGAAAAGGGCTGTTTTTAGGGTTTTCCCGGATATTATTTGATTTTTTCTCGCCGTTAGAACCATCCTTGGACTTCAACGAACATTTAAAAAAAGAATTGGCCAAATTGGTCCAGGCGTTGTGGAGTTATGCGCTTTTTGCCAACACATTTTGCGATTCATTTTTATATTATAGATACAGTATTACGTAAAAGCTTTAATGCATGTTTATATATCGTAGGTCAGGGAACTCTTGAGAATAATTGTTCCCACTAATAATGAACTTTGCAAATTAGGTACAGTACATGATAATGGTAAAAAACCGATGAGTCTTCATCCTAAAAGAACAATAAGTAACATTATACCGATTTAGAGAGTTTAAAGCACATAGCGTTTCAAAGTTTAGTTCTCATTGCTTTTTTTCCATAATAAATCTTTTTCTATTCCAAGAAAAGGTCAAATATAAGTTCGTTCAAAATCGATACTGCCCTGACCTTTACTTCTTGGTACAAGGTTATTTCCTAGTATATCATTACATAATTTTGAAATAATAGATCTATGTCTGAATTATTTAATGTCAAATAATTATTTTCGTATTACAGGCATTTTTTCTAAATGTTTAGAAAACTTTACACATTAAGTTCCGGATTCATGAACAACGTATTTGTTTGTATTGATGTGTTTGTTTGTGTTATTGTTGTTGTATTATATAGGTATAATTCTATTGTTTGGTTTGTGTATTGAGTATACAAACCAAACAATAAGGGACGCTACAATAATACTGTACTAATTATTGCTAATTTGTGACGTTAAATGTAGCCCACGACTTGGTTATTGAGATAACTATTTGCTACAAGATATAGGCGGTATATATTTTAACAAAGTTTGAATGCCTATGGCTCAAATGCATGTTAGCTCGACCGTTATTCTCTAGGTACTATTAACGCTTCGATCACAGGATGTTAGTAATTGACACAGTAATAGCGTTCAGCTATGAAGATAGTCTATATAATAAATAAATAAATATCGTTTATTACTAAATAAGGTTTACAAACTTGAGGTGAGACAGCTCCTTTAAGTAATAGTATACTTGGGTCGGAGTGTCTCGCTCTGGCCTTAGTGCTAGGTACATCATTGAGGTGTAAGGTATGCGCAGTGTGTCCGTGTGAGTATCCCTTCAAGAAAGCACCAACTAAGTATCATACCTATCCGAGCACACAGCGCATATAACATTTTGTATTTATAAAATATTAAAGTTTTATAAACAGTGTTGGCGCAATTAACGTTCAACATTTTTGTTTTAAATTAAATACAGTAGATAGTCTTAAGCTATAGGTGTATGTGTGTGTTTGCGCATGTGTTTGTGTGTGTGTGTGTGTGTGTGTGTGTGTGTGTGTGTGCGCGCGTGTGCGTGTGCGTGTTGTGTGTGTGTATATTCGAACACATTGTTTAGTTTACAATTTTTTTTATGACAAATGAACGGAACCGTACAGTGCGCTCACCTAGTGGTAAGTAATAAGGCTGACCAAGACAAAAGTAGTGTTGAAGGAAACTATTAACAGCGCGTAGTCATTTTTTTCCGTCAACTCTGCTCTGTGCCCGTCACTCGAGATGACAGATGTAAGGTTTATAACCGGAAATTTTACAAGCTACAGTGCCCTCATCCCGAAACATCCCTGTTGCACTCCTATTTCAGGGCACAATAGCTGGCGCGGTGGTATATACCTAGACGATATTGTGCCTCAACATGTCTACAACGGACAGCTACAAAAACTAATTATATACAAACACAGCTGTTGTATGAAGCAACTTTTTTCTCAGCTGTTCTTTGAAAAACACCTAAAGTATTTAAAGCTGCACTGCGACCCGTTCTATTTATAAAGCGCTTTGCATCGCTTAAAGCGTGGCCTGAAACTTTTGTAGCGGGGAAAATCATTTCTCTATAGAAGGCCCGTGTGAATAACCCTACCCCGCCCTTTTAATGGGCTATTTGAGTCAGGTACCGTACTGCGTAATTTTTAATTAATCACCACCTGAAAAATGTAACAATAATGAAGCTTTATATTTTGTTTGTATATGAAAGCGTCGGTGGCTCATTGGTGTCGGTTGGCCTTCCGATCTTGCGGGTGCACGGTCATATTCCGCCACGTACCAATGTATTTTCAAATTATTTCCCTTCCATATTTCCAACTTATTGGACGACTCATTTGGTATTGCGGTTGAGACGTCGGCTGCAACACCAAATGTTCCGGGTTCGATCCCCGGGCAGTACAAACATTTAAGTGCAAAAACATGGCTGTTTGTATTGGTCTGGGTGTCTTCTATGTATCATATGTATGTATTTACAAAAAATATGTATATAAGTATGTTCATCCGTTGTTTAGTACCCATAATACAGGCTTCACGCTTAACTTGGGGCTAGATGGCGCTGTGTGAATGTCATTGGATATTTATTTATTTATTTATAAAATATTTATTGTGAATTTCTACATATGGTCACACATAATATAATATATTCTTTATTATATTCATCTCATCACATTACTCAGTCCATAATTCTTTGTAATAAAATTGAATTCAGCTGAACAAAAAAAATATGTTCTGTTGACCCACATTCGTCCCATGTCAAATTGCACAATAGAACCATTTCGCCGAATTTCGCAGTCTGTAGGAATACTGCGTAGCACTTGTACATTTTGAGTGACATTTTTCATAAATAAATATCGGGTAGATACTTTCGCAGCTCTCATACATCTCTTCAACAAATAGCCTGTTATATGAAAATTTTAAAAAGAAAAGGTATATAACGTATAGTAGTACTAGGTGGTAGACTTGATACTGAGTCATCTAGGTAGGGCGGTACCTACCTCGACAACTCAGTATCGAGGGCCAAATATCATCCCGTAAAATAGGAGTGATATGCACTTTTTTGTTTCGGGACTAGGGCACTGTAGCTAGTAAAAGTACCGGGTATAAGAGACCTAGCATCTGTTGTCTCGGGTGACGGGCGCAGTGCGGCATTAGCGGAGAATAATAACTGTCTATCAGTTGTTGGTCTCCTTCACTGCCACCCTGTCATGGTGAAACGTATCACTTACCACCAGGGGAGCATCCTGATCGTCTGTATTTACATGATACTATGTATCATTAACAAAATCTGTGTCCAGAAACCACTACTACAAGAGGTTGAAGAGTGTGAAAAGATACAATCTTTCTTTGACAAGAGAGTTGGTCCAATCGTTTATTAATTTATTGGTTTAATAACTCAACAAGGATAGTCAAGCTGAATTAATCTTATGTGTCTGGAATCCAAACGGTTAAAAGGCTTCAAAGGTAGGTATTCTATAAAGGTAGGCTTCAATGTATTTATTTCTTCAATGTTTCACCAAATATTTTCCATCATAGAAGAACATGACATTTTTATGCTCTCTTCCCTTCCTCTATATTGTGTCAGGAATACTTTTTTGTTGGTAAAAGCTTTGAAATTTTATGTTTATTCAGTGTTCGACCATGGACGTATAAAAAAATACTAACGAAGTGCCATCAATACATAAAATATGTCCCCAAAATGTCAGCTGATGCCTATGTCATTTTGACAAATATATCTTATTATTATCTTTTGTCGGTTTTGCACCATTTTACTACGCAAGCCACATTCTTTTGAATTTTTTTTCATGGCTCTGATGACAGATGCGAGCCAAATGACTTAATATTTGTGGATTTCCATACTAAAAACTGGCCGAATTTTGATTCATTTTTACTGCTAGCCAAACTCCATCCGTATTTTATTATACGTCCATGTGTTCGACCAAACAATTTTAGTAATATTTTCCATCGAAGTCTACAGAACATGACCTTTAAACCCCCCTTCCCTCCACCTAGCACTTGTCCTCACCTGGCTGAAACAGCGATCGCCGACAGCTGTTCATAACTCTTGGGCCCAAAGTTATTTTTATTACCTCCCTGTAAGTCGACAGGAACATGAGTTACGTTGAAAATATCAAGTTTTAACGACACAGAAATAAATCTTGAATGTTTTTATGAACCAGTTCGAGGTAATGTTAAATTGATTAATAGAATAATAATTTATTTTATATTAAATACAAGGCACCGACACCTTAAGCTTATTTTGGTATTTTTTTCTATTTGTTGTACGTTTGGTTTCATAACTCTGCAAGTATAGCGCTGGGGTTACACACGCGAAATTTCCGTCGGAGATAATTCATAGCCTATGTGAATATAGTCAAAAATATATGTACAAAGTTTTTATGATCAATTAAGTAGTTTTTGAATGAAAGCGTAACAAACAAATACATATTCACATTTATATTTGTTTGATGATAACCTAAAGGGTAATCGACAGACGTACATTTTAAATCAAGATAATGTGGATTTAAGCAATGTTACCAATTTAAAAATCAGTTTTATAGATTTCTAATGTACCGCCAACATCCCCGTGTTCCATTTAACATTATTTTTAAGAGTAAAATGGGAATCTACTGGCATAGTGATGCTTTTTAGGGACATACGTCAGAGAGTGAAGATATTCCACGTATTCGCACAACCCGCTTTGGTGCCTCGTTTCTAATGCGCACTGCAAAGGAACACATTGCTTTCTGGTATATTCCCCGGGATAACAACCTGGCAGTCTTCAAGGCAAGAGTGAATAGGTTATTTCTAGCCAGGCATGATCCATCCTCGACCGTATCATCAGTTACCATCAGGTGAGATGGTGGTCAAATGCCTGCCTATGAAAAAAGAGTGCTCGCAGGCATGACATGATACCGTCTCATCTATCCTTATTTTATCGGTTACCAAGCTTAGTGATGCGACATCCATAAATCGTAGAAATACTGATCTATCAAACTAAGAGCTTTGAATCCTCATTATTATAAGCATTGTGAAAATATACAGCTTATGAATATGTATGTGTTTCCCGAAGAGTAAAATGTAAGAATTATTAAGTAGAATTTAAATATTTTTTTTATTCAACAACACCACCCAAAGTGTTGTTTAACACAACAAAACGTAACGCTGACCTCTTCATAGTAAAAACCGGTATAAAAACCGGTATTTACAGCAGTAAATTCTGTCTAAAGAGAACATAAAAAAGGTCCATTTTCGCCCATGTAAAGCCTTGTAATTTAGGCGCAACCCAAAATCTTAATTAGATCCAAAGCCTAGACTGAAGTTAAGCTAGGGTTAGTTAACCTCTACAAAGAAAACAACCACAAATTGCCCGACCCATATACCGCGTTTCCGCACGACAGTGTATATTTTACCGAGATACTAAAATGGCGAAGTGATAGGCGAGATACAGTTTCAGTAACCAAGCCAGCCTCACCTGCGCTTCGTATATCCTGCCCATGGCGAACGACTTTTCAACGATATGCGAATTTCAACGAGACTAGGTTTTTAGCGCGCTTGCTACTCACGCTCTCTTGGAAAACTATTATAATTGTGTTGTGTTGTACAATCGTATTAAAAAATATATAACGAATCGTCTGTGTATCATTCAACCATCGGGATTAGCGGTCCGACTTACGTGGATTCGACATACCTACAAATCGGACACACATTGGTCCATCGAGACTGGGATAAAGGCTGTGCACAAGTCCGTACTGCCTAAAGGCTATATTGAAGCCTGATATTAATTATTTTTTGGAGGATTCGA
This sequence comes from Leucinodes orbonalis, assembly GCA_019425675.1. Taxonomy (NCBI): domain Eukaryota; kingdom Metazoa; phylum Arthropoda; class Insecta; order Lepidoptera; family Crambidae; genus Leucinodes; species Leucinodes orbonalis. The sequence continues at coordinate 38,914 of PQWD01004565.1, forward strand.
TAGGTGAAAATAAAGATGTCACGGTAGACTTTTAAAAATCGCTCAGCAAAATTATTATATCCTCAAATAAACCGTGAAGAAAGTATATTGACTTTTATTTTCAAGCAAAGTAATATGCAACAGAGAGAATATTAGTGACAGTAACCTATGGTGGTTAAACATTGGTACCGGTACCCGCATTGCTTAGTTGCTTTAATATATTCACGAGTAGCTGCTTGTTTAATTCTCGTATCATGATTGTCTGTGGACCTTTATAATTTAATGATGAAAATAAATGAGAGGGGCTTCACGTCAGCTTTGGACTTACCTACTGTAGAATAAGTAAATGGCGCTACTGTATTACGAAACAGTCAAGTTCTGGAATGTTCCCCGTTACATTTTTGCCAAGCAAGCAGATTTATCTTATATGGTTAAGGCAAATTGGCAAGACGGTTTACCTGATGTTAAGTGATACCCATGTAATACGTAATGGACGTAACTAACCTATAAAAAGGAAGTAGGTGACTGAAATGCAAGCATAGAAAAATTAATGTTGGTCCATCAGTTACCTCTCTTATTCAACACAATGTTGTTTCACTCCTAAATAATCTACACAATATAAAATAAGTGCATAATAATACAAACTTTAGTATATATTGACCCCAAGTGTGGCTTTACACCGTTGTCCACCGAATGGCCACCTCTGTCCACGGTTGAAGTATAATCGCAAAATTTGAAATTCAAATGACGTAGCCCCTGCATTGGCGTAAATATTATATAGCGACGCTTCCCGGGTACAAATTTGTAGCCGTGTCCGTGTGCCATTAAAGTGTACTGGGAAGTGATTATCTAGGTAGTGGCTTCATTGTTTCAGATAGCTCCACATTTGGTATGCGGCCAAGGTTGTCTTGCTTTTTATTTTATTATAGAACAGAAACTTTTATCTGAAATTCGAATATCATCGAGGAATCCTCTTATATACTATTGGAGCCGTAAGAAATCAAGCAGACAGATTACCTGGAGCATATTTCGCCTGTATTAGCATAGTACATTTGGTTTTGTCTATAAATCATTGCACAGTCACTAAAATTCATACACCGGTTTTCTAGAAAGTTTAGATTGTTCTACATTGCTGTATACATAGTAGTGATTTGTCACTAATTAAATTTATTTTTAATAAATTAATAAAGTAAAATGATATTATGGTAAAGGTGAGCTCAGTAGCGTTGGATGTTTTTTATGTTATAAATGTACAGGACGGTCAGGACGCTCACCTGATGGTAAGTGATACGCCTAACCATGACAGAGCGGCATTGAAGGAGACCAATAACTGATAGACAGTTATTATCCTCCATCAATGCCGCACTACGCCCGACACTCGAGACGACAGATGTTAGGTCTCTTATACCCAGTAATTTCCCTAGCTATAGTGCCCCCATTCCGAAACACAAAAGTGCATAACATAACACTGCGGTGGTACCTACCTAGACGACTCAACTTTTCCAATTAATCATCAAAAACCTTTCTTGGTCTACGTTTTATGGCATTATACCGTAAGTCATGACAATATAAAACACGCTTTCCTTTACAAGACATTCGATATCCTTATCAAGTTGTTCTTACTTCTTAGCAGATCGAAGACAAACTGCCATTATTATTTTAGGCTGATAATCCAATTACAAACAGGGATAACTGGCCAAATACCATTTGAGAAAACACTCTGGATTATTCCGGAAATTCGGATTCAGGAATGTTTTTGTAATTTAATAATGATAAATTCGAGTTCAATTATTATTGAGTTTATAGTCAGGAATCCTTATAACTTTTACCATCTATAGGTTTCGCTTGCTTATTTTAATAATAAAATATTATTAGCTTAGGTGATGGACCTATACAACCATCGATAGCAAAATAGTGTGTCATTATAGAAGTTGAATTGTTTTGTTGTTTATAAAATATATGTTAGCGAATAAGCAGTCCTATATCAAAAATAATATTGTTTTATATCAAAATAACTGCCCAGTCATATCTAATTATAGGATACCAACACCACGAGGATAGTCTAGGGATTAATGCGATGAATATCTAACTGCAGGGTACAGTGCCAATCCTAAAGCATGGGAAGATTCCCCCACAGCGTGGGAAGATTCTCCCACAGCATGGTGTGAGGTTGTGACCAGTTGAGGAGTAAATAAAAGAATACTATGTTGAAAGACGATGGTACTAATACTATTCAACCTATCGCAGTCCACTGCCGGACATAGGTATCCCTCATTTTGCGTCAGATATCCCGGTCCTCCCCTTTTCTCATCTAGCCTCCACCAGCGACCTTTCGCAAGTCGTCGGTCCATCGGGCCGGAGGGCGTCCTACGCCGAGACGCGGTCTCCACTCGAGAACTCGTCTGCTCCAACGGCCATCACGACATACGTGACTAGCCCACTGCCACTTCAACTTGCTGATCCGGCGGGCTATGTCGGTAACTTTAGTTATCTTACGGATTAAATCATTTCTGATCTTATCCCTAAAAGAGACCCCGAGCATAGCTCGCTCCATTGCGCGTTGAGTGACTTTGACTTGTAAAAGACGATGTATTTATAATGAATCCAATTGCTTATGACTACGCTTATATATAACTTATAACTATCTATATGTGGAGAGGCGCGTCACACACTACAATGGGAAGATTCCCCCACAGTATCGGAAGATTCCCCCATAGCATGGAAAGATTTCCTCGCAACCCACCACGAGGGCCCAGTGCAGATTAGTAGGAACGACTACCATCCTAAGATTGAACCCGGGACCCACCTCTATAGGTACTTTCTGAAGCACGGAGTCATCTTTCATTTCACACAACCAGGAGATTTATTCACAAACTTTCATTGTGATCCCCTCGTGCGTTTCGAACCTACGACCCCTAGATCAAGCGAGCTAAACTGCTTAACCCACTATACCACGTAAGCTGTCTTAATCAACAGTATAAAAGAGCAATAATAATTCATTTTTTTTAAACAGTTATTTTCCTTCAAAACTGCTATGACATGTTCAGGCGTATCCACAGACATCCGTATATACAATTAGACTGGACAAGCCGCCTAGTTTATAGGCAGTCCCAGTGTCGCAATTTCTTTTTGGTTCTTACCTGTGCAAAGTTATTATATTTCTTGGTAAATTTACTGATTCTTTGCGATTATGGCATGTTACAATTGCACAGGATGGCATTTTGGGAAAAAACGGTAATTTCCCCTAATATTCGTGCGTCTTGACTCGTCTCACAGAGCGTAAACTGGCAGCCAGTGTATGCTCGTTGAGCTTACAGTTGTCGCACTTTAAACGCGGCTTGCCCCATCTCCTGTATTGGGAAATCTGTGGGCGTATCACTATCCCTTAGGAGAGCGAACTGATCGACTAAGGGGCTTACCGACATCTCTAAAATAGTATTATAATAATATCACTTTGCCTTTTCTGGTACAAAAATGCTGACGTATCTTTATAGTAATACTGTTTTAAGAGATGGTGGTACCCCCCCCCCCCCCAGGTTACTTTATAACATAAAAACTCGTTAAGTTGTCATTGTGTACTGCAACTTAAAAACATTGTAAATTCACAATGCTTAAAACGTAGTGCTTCACTACACGAGCTAGATAAGAAATCCTGGTTTTATAGCTCTGAGCCCTAGTTTCTTTATAGTTAATTACAAGACAGTTTAAATTTAAATATCTTCCCGTTTTATTGAACTACTAAAAACTAGCTTCTGCTCGCGACTTCGCTTGCAATTAGAAGAATTATCTCCTAATTTATTCCCTTAGGTGTGGAATTTATCAAAATCCTATGTTGGCGTACGCTATAGTAGCTTTGGCATGCAAAAGCTTCAGCCCGATCGGTCTAAAATATACGAAGTTTTATACAAACTCATTCACTATTTTATCCCTTTGGATATATTTAAAAAGTATTGAATCTCGTTAACAAATGCACTTTGAAAAGTTTTCTGCAAACACCGCGATGATATATTTTTATCTCAAGAGAAATCCCACATTACTTTTTTTTGTCATTTACTTTTGACGGCAAAGAATGGCTAATTTTCGAGCGATTTTTACCAATAAAGCATTAATGCTTTTAAGTAACCCCCAGTACCACCCGGCCTAGGTAAGGCGGCGGGAGCGTGCCTATAAATTTGACTGTAGTGTATTTAGTATCAGCATTGCACCCGTGCAAAGTCGGAGCGGGTCGCTAGTGTTAAATAAATGAAAGCAATGTAATTACTTGTATATGAATAAAGTTAGTTATCTAGCTAAATAGGTAGTTGAGCCCTTTAATTAAAACCAAACAACTGACCTCACCAATGTCAAACATAAATACAGCTCACAAAATACTAAATAAGTCTGAAACAAGAGTTCGTCGAACGCAAAAATACCAAGTCAGTATTATAGATATAGTCAACTACGAGAGTACACGTAAACAGATTTAGCTGAATTACTGGTATAATATGAAAACAGTATTTACTAGTAATTTTGAATTTGCTGTTCCAAATTACCTCTCAAAAGCTTAGTTAGAAAACATTCTCGATTATGTGGCGAAAGTTATAGGCAATAATACCTTACTGAATATCCAGGTCACCTGTTCAGTGACATCTGATTTCGAGTTTTGCTTAAGAGAAATATCATATTGAATTAATATCACTAGTAAGATATTATCTGATAACTATGCCGAGAGGTTACGAAATTCAGACTACGATTTGCCTTTAATCTTATTAAATATATTCACGATTTCATTGAAAACAAATTCAAATATTTGTTTTCAATGAGATCGTTTGCTTGATACTTTTATAACATTTCAATAAATCAAGCAATATAATCATAATAATATAATAAATAAATATCCACTGACATTCACCACCATCTAGTTCCAAGTTAAGCGTGAAGCCTGTATTATGGATACTAAACAACGAATAAACATACTTACTTATATACTTTTTTGTAATAAATACAATATATACATAGTATACACCCAGACCATTACAAACAGACATGTTCATGCACACAAATGTTTGTACTGCCTGGATCGAACCCGGAACCCTTGGTGTAGTAGTCCTAACCATTACACTATCGGTAAGATTTTCAGCATATAAGGCAAAGATGAGAGACAACTCTCACGTTGTTCCACGCCAGTATTCTGAAAGGACATGGAGTTTTTAGGCGAGAGGATTTTGTTCAAATTAAAAAAAAATTTGAACACCCATTCGACATGATTTAGAGTAATATTTGCTTGATGTGTACGATCGCTTATCAAATCCGCTAGTCGCCACACCATCGAGCCCTTGTCATATTTGCACGCTAAAAACATCGAAAGGCGTCAGAAATAATACATTGTATATTGTGTCTGGATTCCTGGCGTTCGAAAGGTTCAAGAATGACAGGTTGTATTCATCAGCCTATGACAACCCAATGCAGTGCACAGGCCTTCCCACAATGCATATTTGTGGGAGTTATGCATATTGTACGCTTAATACCAATACGAAATAATGCAAGCGAAATGCAATCCTCGAGGGAAATACAAAAAAAGTGCTGCTGAAAAATGCACGACCTTTCGCAAGCTGAAAATGAATATAAGATATTTGCGAAAGTCTGTTCGTTTGTAATCACTTATTCATTACGATTTTGCAGGTGAAACGGATATGTTGTATTTAATAATAAACTATTTATTTTATTTAACTTTGTCGGTTTTTCATCTGTTATTTTCTTTGTAATAATCTGCAGTAAAGCTGTTTTACGATTATTTGCCTCCGGAATCTGAAGATTAGAAGAAGAAAGAAAGAAAGAGTATAGTATAGTATATATAGTCATTATAATGAAGGGATGTAAGGAGTCGAAACATACAGCTTTATGGACTCCAGCCAATCTCACCTGTCCGTCGTCATCATTATCAGCTTATAACGTTTAAATACTGGGCACAGGCCATAGCAAAGATTGCTATCGGGAGATCAGGCCGACCATGCGACCCAATGCAGATAAAATGGTATTATCATCATTACATAATATGTCCACTGCTGGACGAAGGCCTTTAATCAATCAATTTTGCTATTATTTTATAACCGTGCATCACAAATGTTTTTTGTGTATTTCCAAATTCAACCAGCAATTTTCTACCGGTGGAAATTTTTTCCACTTTCTATCTGTTACTAAAAATATTCCACGTTTAACTGGCAACTTGAAAACTGAGGTAAAACATCAGGAAAGTGGGATCGACCTAGAAAGTGGTCTATAATTTAGACATTTTATTCGCGGTTGATAAAGTTACATGTTTTATTTTCCAATAAAAAAATATTCGATGCACTGGTTGATTTAGACTTGTTGCAAAAACATGTATTGTTTACTCTTGTATTTTGCGATGTGGTGCTTTTAAATATTTTTCGACATGCCGCACCCGTTAGTATATTTGTGGATTAAAATGTTTTATTGGATTTTTTTCGAAACATGATCCCGTACGGTATTCGGTAAGGTTTTAGATTTTCTGAATACAGGTTAATATTGGGCTACGGCCCAATCTCCTCATAACCATGCTTTTCGGGAAGGCCTGTGTCCTGCAGTGGGCCGTTATAGGCTGATGACGATGAGATACAAATAAAAAATACAAGTACACACTTCGCAAACTATGCAGCATATGCAAAAACCAAATCAAACTGCCGTCAAAATTTTGTTGTAATTTATTCCGATTCTGACAGATGGTGCTAATTCTTGAAGTTTCAGACGAGTTTTGTGAAAAGCGTAATCTTCAATGTTATTTTAAGGCTTAGAAAATAATGATTTATTCATGAGATACCTAAGAATACAGTCTGGGTTGTAGTTTTTAGCAAGGTTGTGGAAAATTGAAATAGCTTAAAGCAATGATGTAAAAAGTATAGATTCGTGATATGCTCACAAAATTATTGAAAAAAAGTGTTCCGAATGCAGCGACAGTACACATACACATATTTCGAATGAGCGTACATTAACGTAAACAAAGAGTATAAAACTATATTCTCTTTGTCGGTTCGTTTTTGAGGCACGGATTGCGTGACCACTTTTATATATAGAAAATATCATTGGCTTAAAAGGTAACCTTTTACCTTTGAGAATTAAGTCTTTAGTAAATCTAAAACTTCATAAAGTTGGGAACTCATTTCTGTGTTATGAGCTTAGATAAACAATTAACTGAGAAGATACACAATCTCACTCAAAAAGTGTCCGAGCCAAAATTATACGCATCCGTTAATTATGCAAAATTTTCATTCTTATTACATCGCTCGCTACATGTCATAGTGACATTGTAGTATGATCATGCTTTTGATTTTGTACCCTTTTAGTAAAGCCTAAATATTTATGTAAATATTTTAAAATTTCAATGCTAGATAACTTACCTTAAGTTTGTAATATTATCATCATCATCAGCTCATTAAATGTCCCCACCGAGGGGTACGAGCCTAACCGTAAAGGGTGTATGTATATGCCTTAATCGTCCACGCAGGCCCAGTGCGGACTAGCCGACTTCACGACAACCCTCAAGGGTTTCAAATCTCATCGCAGGTTTCCTCACGATGCTTTCCTTCACCGTAAAAGTGTCGGATAAACATACACATAATTTCGAAAATTCGATCGGAAAGCAGCTAGTAGGAGGATTCAATGGGCTGGGTGGCAATCAGCGAGTTACGTCAGGTCTTCACGATTCCGCAATGCTTAAAGACAAAAGTATTTGAGCAATGCGTCCTACCCATACTAACATACGCAGCTGAGACATGGACACTGACGGCGGAGTTGGTTCACAAGTTCAATGTCACTCAACGCGCAATGGAGCGAGCTAATTATTTAATCCGTAAGAGAACTAGAGTTACCGACATAGGCCGCCGGATCAGCAAGTTGAAGTGGCAGTGGGCTAGTCACGTATGTCGCAGAACCGATAACCGTTGGAGCAGACGAATTCTGGAGTGGAGACCGCGTCTCGGCAAGCGTTGCATAGGACGCCCTCCGGCCCAATGGACCGACGACTTGCGAAAGGTCGCTGGTGGAGGCTGGATGACGCAAAATGGGGGAGACCTATGTCCAGCAGTAGACTGCGATAGGTTGAATAGGATCGGAAGGCAACAGTCTACACCAATGCTCTGATATTATATTAATCAGAATATCAGCATCAGTTACTAATGACTTCCAAACAACAATTACCAAGTCGGCGTAACTAAGGACACTCGATAACCAATTGGTTGGTCTATTGTGAGTTAAGTGGCAATTTCACATAGACCGCACACAATACATCAATGATGCATGCCATTGATATGGACCGGCTTTATATCATATGCAACATGGCGGCGAGACCCGATGACGTTTGCATTGAGTTATATATGTACTAGCTTATGCCTGCGGCTTCGCTCGCGTTAATTTCGAGGAACACGGTTTCTCTTTTCTGGTTACGAAAACAGATTATATTCACGCTGCTGCAGATGATTTTATTCATCTTTCCATAAAGTTTTGGCTTCCTACCTTGAAATTTAAAAATAAAATTTTACCTACACCTTTGTGGCTTTGGGTAAACACATATGTAATATTTTTGGTAGTAACACATATTCCGCATACCGATTCTTAGCTTTCTACCTTAAACATCGCGGAATGCTTCATTCAAACTTCCACCAACCATTTTATGGAAGTTAGGGATTAAAATTACACAAACATTAACCTGTCTCCAAGTTACCATCTATAACCATTCCAAATTCCATCAAAATCTGTTCAGCCGTTTAGGTGTAAAAGCATATCAAACAGACAGAGTTACTTTCGCATTTATAATATTGTGGATGTCGTCGGTTGAATTGAATTGGCATTGTTATATTACAACAATGTAACCCTGACAGCGCGGCAACATTATTTTCCGGATACCAGGACATCCACGCGGGCCCAGTGCGGGGTGGACGACCTACGCACAACCTTTGAATCTCTTCGCAGGCGTGCGCAGGTTTCCTCACGATGTTTTCCTTCACCGTAAGAGCGTCGGATAAAGTTCATATATTATTCGAAAATTCGATTTGGTACGTGGCGGGATTTGAACCTCAGCCCTCCCGGTAAGAGGGCAACAGTCCACACCATTGAGCCACCGACGCTTTTTCGAATTAATCAATCACCCTGCCAATATCGTCCCATTCCAAGGTACAGGTGCTCCCACAAACCATGGCCGTAGGGAAGGGTGGTCACCACCACACGGGCCCTGTTAGGATTGTTGCGTGTTAACGACAACCATCGTTTGAAAGGAGTCGGTACCACGGCTTTATGAAATAATTAAAAAGTTTTATAATTTTTTATAGTACGGTTTCAGAGGAATTTCCTCAGCGATCGCTCCGATTGTGGAATGTGCTCCTTGTCGAGGGTTTTCCTAGGGAATATTGTACGGGGTCTTTTAAGAGGCGAGTAAATAGGTCGACAACGCGAATGTAGTGCCTCTGGTATTGCAAGCGTTCATATAGGCTTCGGTAACCGCTTACCACCGGCGCTTAGCTTGTTTGCGACAAAGTAGTAGTTTAAAAGCCCAGTGGATCTCTAAAGCTTGTAGCTTTGTTATAGCACTGTCTAGTGTATTACCGCAATCAAGCTACGGTTCACAACTTAAATGAAGATTTCGAAGAAATAACTAAAAAAGCGGAAGCTCTTGCGGCCATATTTGAAGTGGCTTTTACGTCGTTACATTTAAGAGTCCGTGGGCAAAATGCTACCCGTGGGTTGGAGTGGTAGTCCAATTATTAGACACTCGAGAACGGTTTGAAGAAGCCTCCAACATTTTACTTATACTCTGGTAACTTGGTTTAAGATTGGGCAGGTACCGACCTATATACTGTGTTTGGCGCATGGACCGAGAGGATTTTTGGGGGTTGGAGGGGGTCTTATTCTACTTTTCCCTGGTAGACGCAGTGTCTTAAGTTTCATTGTTGTTGAGATATGACATTTTTTACTATTTACTTTTAATACCCAAATTCATGCGTTTAAACCGTCATATTTTTTTATATGTTGTTACAATACTATATATAATATTGTCCTTGTATCTGTAATGTATGTCTAAATAAATGATTATATTGAATGAAATAATTCATATCGGAAAAAAATAAGACCTTTCAAACTCTCAATTTTTTAAAATCTGAAAATAAACTTAAGACATGGCGTCTACCAGGAAAAGGTAATGTAAGACCTCTCTGGCGAAGATATTTCTCTAAATGTGATCTGAATATGAAGTAACGACCTCAAAGTAAACAAGTAAATTCCGTATCTTCAGTTACTCAGTTGGGAGCCATATTCTAGGTTACCTCCAATTTGTACAGGAATATTCAGAATTGAATTGTAATGTTACAATGAAACCAAGTAAAGATAACGGGCGTGGGGAGTACGCTACCAATACCAATAATATTATATTAATTGATTTTTCAACTTCAAACCAGTACGTTCTGAAACATAATATTATGATAGGGCTATAAAATATGAAGTAATAGTAACTTCGTAGCGCATCGGCAAATCTAGAAATGCTATTTTATATCGTAGCGCTCGTAGCAGCTACGAGATTTCCGCTCCGCTACGCGTGTCCCGATGCGTGGAGTTGAGACGTTTTGCATTTATATTTATTTTATACGTATGCTGTATATGTAAGGAAATAAAGACTATTTTCTTTATCATCCGATACGGTCCAAATAGGATTGCTCAAAGCTAAATAGAACTCCAATATAGGAAACTATTAAAAGATATTATTTTGTACATTTGTACGTTTTGTACACAATAAAGAGTATCCAGACGATTATTTTTTACAGCGTCTAAGTAATTATCTCCCATTATGATATAATAAGGCCATCGGGCAGGTGAAGATGAATTAATTACAAAATATCAGAATTACTCAATTATCTCAATACATTGCTTCGGCTAGTATACTATTTTCAAACTTATTGGCCATGAAAAATATTTTAAATTTCAAAAGTATAAACAAAAAGAAAACATAACCTAGGACTTAGTTCTTGAAATTTGAGATATGCCTATTAATATCAATTTAGCCTTTGACCGCCAGAGACGCTTTAAAACCAGCCACACAATATGACTCTGAAGTGATTTCGTTGTAACTTCACCACAAAAATCTTAATAACTGTCTATCAGCTGTTGGTCTCCTTCAATGCCTCTCTGTCATTGCTAGGTGTGTCACTTACTATCAGTTGAGCATCCTGACCGTCCTGTACACTTATAATTTAAAAAACCCACGGATACGAAAGTCGAGAACGATTTCATACATTCACCTAAAGCTGATATATCTGGAATCAAAATGAAACGTTCACGTGAAAATATTATTAGCTCGCCTTTCAGCTACGAAAGTGCTACATGGCGCTACGAGATTTCCGCTACGAGTTATGTCATGTGTGTAACAGAAACGTGTAGACTGTATAAATCTTAGTTAAAGTTTGTTTATTTTGTAAAATAAGATGCCTCTTGCAACAAGTGAACATTTTACTTTGTATGCAGTTGAGTTATTCATAATTATGATTTATGTTCGTATGCCAGTTAAGTGTACTAGAAAGAACGTTATAATGCAAGTCCTGAATATAAACGTATATAATTATATATTCTAGAGCGAACAGACATTTCAAGAAAATGATATAAAATGTGCATTTTTCGTCTTGGCAGTTTAAGACCCGTATTCGAGAATGAGGCTTTGATCTTTGCTTAAATATAGTAAGAAAGGGATGCCGCTTTTTATCATATATAGCGCTATCCCTTTGTTTAAGTTTTAAATTATGGAGCAAGTATGGAGAATTGTAATAAAAACGGGTAATGAAATGGTTGTATAATATATATTAAACTTTGTCAAATTGATAACAACAACATTTAAAATTGGCGCCGTTGTTTAACTCTTTTCGGGAAACACATTGCTAACGCGATTTAACGAAGGATACTGCCATCTAGTGAGCAGGTACATTTAGAACTAGAATTTACATAGAAAATAACATTTTTGACAGATGGTTTACTTACTTACTTTACTGTTAATTATATAAATCTTATCTGTTAATAATAAGAGCGTCGGTGGCTCAGTGGTGTGGACTGTCGCCTTCCTACCGGAGGGCTGAGGTTCAAATCCCGACACGTACCAGTGTATTTTCGAATTTTCGATAAATATATGTACGTTATCCGACGCTCTTACGGTGAAGGAAAACATCGTGAGAAACCTTCATGCACGCCTGCGAAGAGATTCGAAGGTTGTGTGTGAAGTCGTCCAATCCGCACTGGCCCGCGTGGACACTAAGGCCTAATCACCCTATACGGGTAGGCTCGTGCCCTCGGTGGGGACGTTTAATGAGCTGATGATGATGATGATATAAATCTAATTTTCCTATTTACAATAAAACAATAAATCAATACTATATAATAAAAAACTCACATATAAAACATAACTGTTGTAAATAATCTTAACACCCTTTCTAACCCAATTCAAGTAAAGATTAACGTTAAGTCTCGTTCATACGGCCAAAGTCTTCAATTTAAGCGCGTATAATATATTCTATAGCGAACAGACATTTAAAGAAAATTATATCAAATGTGCATTATATGTCTTGGCAGTTTCACCGTGTCATAAAACCAAAATAGTATAGCAAACGAACCAAAAAGATAAGAGTCCCGCAGCTCACACGGATTCTGGTAACGAATGCCCTCTCGACCTTCGACAAATGACGTCATCAATTCTCAACGTGAGGTTTAGTGTCCCCGTGCTGACGTATGTTACAGTTGACTATGATGAATAACCTAATCTATCAAAGACGAGTATTAAAAACGTTACCATGCTGGGTAATTATTGAAATTGTTATTTTTACGTTGCTTAACCTTACATAACTACTCACATTTCAGTGACCCCATATTTAATAGATAACAAAAGGTAAGTAACTGTGTTTTTGTTTTCGAGTTAATAAGAATTCAATTAGGGAGTTTGGCATAATAATATCTTTATTGAATCAAGTTACAGGGACTTATAGTTGTTAGTAACAATATTACTTAGAGGCTATATTAGTACCTACATAACAAATCAAAATTAATATACATGTCAAAGATCAGTCTAATTAAATTCAATCCTATAAATAATAGTTTAAATAGAATGAAATGGGTGACAGAATATATTTTAAAAAACTAAGGTTATTTATTGTATCTTTTAAAGCATAGCTTCTACAACAACTTCATGAGAAAATAAAAACATTTTATTAATAACTACATTGCGACTAAGTAAATATTTTTCTTTCTTCTTTCTAATTTCAGTACTTGAAATTTTGGCTCCAAATATATGATGATTAGTGTATAGTTTTTAACTGATGGAGTATTATAATAATTTGAGTAATTTTACACGAATAAGATGGCTCGACCCATGAACAATATAATATACTATGGCCTTAAAGAAGGCCCGGCGTAAAACAAAGGTTTTCGGTTGTATTTCGCCCAAAACTCCCTTGCTAGGCTACGATTTAAAAACTATCAGACAACTTGACTGATAAAACATGTTTTTCTAAAATTCTGAATTTAATTTAATAATTATTTATCAAAATATCTTGCTACGAGTGGATTTGCTACGAAATCGCCTTGAACCAGTGCTACATGTAGCTACGATTTTCCGCTACGATATATGTCATTACGTAGAATCATATGGATTGTATAAATTTTAGTCTATCTACGTGTCAGGCCATACTATGTATACTGTTAAAATTACAATATTCGTGAAACATGGTGGTAAAGTAGTTATTATGTCTTGAGAAAGGTGGAATTTTGTATTCAATCAATTAGCCCACCATCGTCCACTGCTGAACATAAGCCTCCCCCAATGAGCGCCATCTATCCCGATCCTGAGCAGCCTGCATCCATTCTCCACCAGCCACCCTCCTCAAATCGTCCGTCCATCGGGCGGCCGGACGTCCCACACTGCGCTTGCCTAAGCGAGGCCGCTACTCCAACACGTTTCGGATCCAGCGACCATCTGACCGTCTGGAGACATGACTAGCCCACTTCCACTTCAGCGTGCTAATTCTAAGAGCAATGTCTATAACCTTGGTTTTCCGGCAGATATCTTTGTACTACGTATCATTGTACGAACTTTGTATTATGTTTTCTGTATCAATTTACTTCAACTTTACTTTGTCGGGTTTTTAGGCACGTACTATTTTGAACAAGCTTTGTAAAATTAATTATTTAAGTTTTAAATTACATTAAAATGTATAATTGCAATCGTTATATTTCCCCCGATTATAGATAGTTGCCTTTGATACGAGTAAATTTAAGAACCTTGACTGTAATTAAATATAATTATACCAGAATAAAAACGTTATATTACTAATAACAACAACCAATTAGAGTTATATCTAGCCAAGTCTGTAGGTAGTAACAAACATTTATGGTGTAACTTCGATTAGATATCGTGACGTTTGTTTTCTGTATAAGTTTTCCTTATTGGTTATCAACGACACTACAGCCTTGGTCGTTGTTGGGTATCAACGTGGATTATATTTTATACAATCATTGGTAGGTGTAGAAACATCAATCTTAAAATCAATAAGATAAAGAATAGAATTGCGTTTTTTTAACACTTGACATTATGACACGATTACGACACTTTAAATTAAAATACGCTCTCTCTTTCTCTCTCTCTCTCTTTTCAACCCGTTGCAGTCCACTGCTTGACATGAGACTCTCCCATAGTATGATTTATATATAGACTGCCATAGTTTAAAGAAAAAGCCCTAAAGCGATTAAAAGTAGGTAGGCTTTGGTATTTTAAAAACTTTATTTTGGTAAGACAAGCATTTTATTTTTAAATAATAAATAAATAAATATCTACTTATACACACACAGCGCCATCTAATCCCAAATTAGCATTGAACCAGTAATATGAGTACAAAAGTGTAGACATACTTTTTTAAAATACATACATAAGTATTATACATAGAAAACAAACTCGCCCGTCGCACGGCTGTGTAAGTTACTTAATCATTACAGTAATATAATCGATGTTCACACAGACTCATTTGCCAGGCTCAAATCACTACTGACAAGAAGGTGGCTTGACTAATTGTTTTTTTTACTATTTTTTTTTTGTATAAATTCGTTACTTTGATCTTAATTTTTGTAGCTATTAGTATAAGTTACGTTTTCAAATCACGAGGTGTTTACCTGTCATAGCTTGATGCACTCTGTTTGTGCCTTTAAGTATTATGTTTTTTGTATCTGTAAGTGTTGTCAAGTGTTGGTAGACCTAATAAATAAATAAATAAAACACCCAGACCAATACAAACAGGCAGGTTCAAGCACAGAAATGTTTGTTCTGGCCGGGGATCGAACCTGGAACCCTTGGTGTAAGAGCCGACATCTCAACTATTACACCAAGTGATCGTCCAGTTAATGACTACATTTTCATATCGAAAGCTAGGTCAGGAGATTGGCTGCCTCTTCCTTCAGACAACCTTTTTAGACATGGTATTCTTTGAGAAAATATAGCAAAGTGTGTGCGCCAACCTCCCTCACACACAGACATAACTTAGTATATAAGCGTAGTTGTAAGTCATATTAACTGTAACTTATCTTTGTAGTTAATTTTTATTATCATTTTCAAGAATAAAAAATATGGAGCTTCGTAATGGGAATAGTTTTTTTATTTTCTTTACAAAAAAAGTATTTTGTTTTTGCTTTTTTGTTTTCAAATCACGGAGGAGGTGTAGTGTGTATAGCCAACCTCCCTCACACATAGACATATATTAGTTTATAAGCTTAGTCGAGCGTCGGTGGCTCGATGGTGTGGACTGTTGCCCTCCTACCGGGAGGGCTGAGGTTTAAATCCCGCCACCTACCAATTTGATTTCGAATTTTCGAAAATATATGAACGTTATCTGTTACAATGAAGGAAAACATCGTGACAACTGCGCACGCGTGCGAAGAGATTCAAAGGTAATGCGTGAAGTCGCCCAACCCGCACCCGCGTGGGCCCGTATGCACGACTAAGGCCTAATCACCCTATAACGGTAGGCTCGTGCCCTCGTGGGACGTTTAATGAGCTGATCGTAGTTGTCAGTCATTTGATTTAGACTATATACTCGCAGTGCATACTCAATACGTTTTTTCATTCCGTCTTCCGGTCCCCACATTGCAATATAATGGTAATGTTATACTCGAATACAAACGAGTGATCCTTCTTATAATTAATTGAATACATTATTAACACCCTTCAATGAAGAATTAACAACACTAATCCCTCAATTAAATATTCCCCCCTTATAACGTCTTCATTGAAACCACCATTAGTATCGGGTTTCGATTCAATGTTATCTAAACTCATGGGAAGCCAAGCCGTTAACATTCTTAATGGTATTATTATAGTGAATATAATAGCTTGAAGGTACGCCCACTCTGGTGAAGCTCCTTTATATCTTGAAGCTTTGCGAGTATTTCTATTCTTGGTAATGACTATGTTCAATTGTTATGGAATCCGCTATTGTACTGCAGGATTCGGGTTCAAACCCTGTGCATTGCAGAAATTTGCATATTTAGACAATTGTCTTTATTGTGTAGTCGCAAAATAAATTTCAAATATGTTAATGTTTTGTGAAGTTCTACATTTTGTTTTCGTTCACATGACAAAATGGCGTTATGTGTATTCTTTCTGATTGTATTATCTATTTTCACGTGTTCTTCATCATCCGGAATTTGAACCTACACCCTCCAAATCGGGAGCAAAAGCCCATACCAAGGAGCCACCGGCGCTCAAATTAATGAGTGCTGACTGGATGATTAGTGCATTATATAATAGGGGAAGGTGACCACTTCCTACCGTGGATTATTTGCTTAAAACATAAATATTGCATGAAAAAACTTTTCGAATACACAGATCCTTTCCGCCTTTTCTAAAAAGTTGAATTTCCAAATGGCGACTACAACGAGTGATGTCACTTCATCTGTCTCGCAGGCTTTCATTAATCCTTATTTCTCTCACGTTTCTCGCTCACCTAACAAAAATACAACACCGACAATTACCCACTAGTACTTACAGTCAACAGCTTAAAGTTCAAAATCGAGTGTTTTCTTACGCACGATGTCATAGTGATTAATGACGTCACTGATCCGCTTCCGCAAGGCACCAATAGTGTTGGGTTTGAACGGAAAATTGTTTGCTTTTTTTTGGAAGTAATTTGAAAGTAATGTACGTGCTTGATAGATTGTTTTTTTTTACACACACAAACAATTAGAAGAGTTTAAATATTAAAAAATATTTTGATATTGTTGATTAGAATCTTCCTTTTTAGGAGTACTGTAGGATACTTACCGTGTGGTCACAGAAGATTGTTTCTTAGATGACCCATGTGTAATAGTTGAGACGTCGGCTACTACACCAAGAGTTCCGGCTTCGATCCCCGAGCAGTGCAAACATTTGTGTGCATAAACACGTCTGTTTTTATTGGTCTGGGTGTTTCTATGTATAATATGTATGTATTTTAAAAAGTATATAAGTACGTTTATCCGATGTTAAAAACCTATATTACAGGCTAATGCTTATTTTAGAGCTAGATGGCGCTGTGTAAATATCAGTAGATATATTTGTTTAAAATAATATATTACAATTTGTCAACCACGAGGCACTGGAAACCTTTTTTAGCTTGCTCATTAAGTGACAGTACTAATTGATACTAATAGAAGCTCCGTGTTTTAAAGTGAATAAATAACCGTTCTTTGAGTGAAATGGCCAAATGAATTATACCAAATGCTATCAAGTATATCCGAATGCCATTCTTAATTTAAAATTTGAGAGTTTACTTAAATAACATTTCCAAGTGTCATTTAAATTTTATTGGAAATATGATCACTTTGGAAAGACATGGATTATAATTTTAAAACTTCATTTATCAGATTTCGATGAGTATGATTTGTCTTTCAATTTTTTTTAAGTACAGTCTTGAATAAGTGATATCAAGTATCCGTTATAGATTATCAATTTCACTACCCTAATCACTGTGGTGAATTATTGTGGTTTCAGTAAGTGATTTTCATCCTAAGGGCAAGCATTTATGGCATATTTATAATTGTTACGGGAATTTTTATAGCTCATTTTTATTTTAACTTACAATTTCCTCAAGCAAAATGGAGTTGCCAGAACAAAAACCAGCTTTCCGTGTCGAGATCGTTAAGTTTCATTTTCTGGATATTTCGAG
Organism: Leucinodes orbonalis; assembly: GCA_019425675.1. Taxonomy (NCBI): domain Eukaryota; kingdom Metazoa; phylum Arthropoda; class Insecta; order Lepidoptera; family Crambidae; genus Leucinodes; species Leucinodes orbonalis. Next base: position 57,099 of record PQWD01004565.1, read on the forward strand.
CACAAAATGATTTTGAATTGTGTACACCATCATTGTGCATCTGAAATGGTTCCTCAGTGACAAATAGCATCAGTGATAATAGTTACCGTAGGCCCGAATCCTCTCTCCTTGCTAGTATTTGATTATTCCTATCCCTTATTTTAAAGTTGAGGAGGGAAAAAACACTTGTGGCATACGAACCTGAACAACTTAAAGACTCTGGGCATTTATTTTTAAACGTTGGCTGAGGTATCATACGAGTTCTGAAGTGAAATAATCCTCTTGGAAAGAACACCGCAGTAAGCTGAAAAACAACTGCATATAAAGTGCTGGTTGAAGTTGAATGAGATTTGCGTTGTACCCGGATATCTACCAAAAAAATCTATGACCAACAAGTGACACCTTTACAAAAGTGAAATGGAGATTACGAAGTAACCGGATTTCTACCAAAAACCCTATGACCAACAAGTGGCACTTATACAAATCTTAATATTAGCGCGATCTAATCGACAGTTAACGCCATCTGTTGAAAATCATTGCCAATATTGTATTATTAAGTCAGTAGGTATACTGCTACTTTTGCATAATCAAAAACGTTATTCCTGTACCGAATGAAATATTGTAAACAATGGAATTATTAATAAGACTCAGCAGCACGGATATTGCGATGTGAAATATATACTTAATGAGAAAATTCTTTCGACGTTTCCATATTTATCTCGATGATTACTGAGTATTTTATTAGTAAATGGCGGATGCTGTTTTATTACAATTGTGCTATTTCAGAGAAAACGCATTTAAGACACACCCGGATGAATCACAGCCAAAATATACTTGTGAAAACTACCCGAAAAGTTAGGAAAAATCTCAGAAAATAAATAAACTAAATAGATGCACATCATCATCAGCTCATTAAACGTCCCCACCGAGGGGCACGAGCCTACCCGTATAGGGTGATTAGGCCTTAGTCGTCCACGCGTGCCCAGTGCGGCTTGGACGACTTCACACGCAACCTTCGAATCTCTTCGCAGGCGTGCATGAAGGTTTCCTCACGATGTTTTCCTTCATCGTAAGAGCGTCGGATAACGTACATATATTTTTCGAAAATTCGAAAATACATTGGTACGTGTCGGGATTTGAACCTCAGCCCTCCCGGTAGGAAGGCGACAGTCCACACCACTGAGCCACCGACGCTCTAGAGAGAAATAGATGCACAAACACAAAGAAATATCAAATAAAAAATTAAATTCTGCCCAACTGACGCGATGGGCAGAATTTTGCCGAGGACACTGTTTGAGTGAGACTGTGCATTTAGTAAGTTTATTATTTATCTAAGGGGGGAAATCATTAAAATATATTAAGACATTTAGCCCGCATCGGTCAACAAAGCCGAGAAAAAAATACTGAAATGAACATAGCTTGCGTAGTAAAAACCGAAGTGATCAATAGAAAAACACAGGAATTAATTTGCATAGGTAAATGAACAATCCGATTACATTAATGACTAGTTTTGAACATTATAGTAAATATACCAAAATATCCCAAAATTATTCACCAAAATGATATAGACAGCAGCAGTCAATTCGGGGACACATTTTCTGTATTAATGACAATCCCTCAGTATTTTTATACGTCCATAATAGCAGGTACTTTTACACGAAAATCGACAAAGTTCAACCTGCCATGTTCCAGAGCGCACGGGAACATATTAATCTAATTAAAGACTCTAAGGCGTTACAAGTTTGTAACTTATCGAACATTAGCCTATTATAACAAGTTATCAGTTCAAAATTTGTTGGAAACCAGGGTTGCCTTTGAAAGCCTTAGAAACGGCTTACCATAGTATGTGGTACTTTTAAAAGAGGCGGGTAAAGTGTGGGAGACGTGGGTCACCGTATACAGCTTCGAGTCCAAGAGGTCTCACGCCTCAAAGGCATACGAATATAGATAACATAATAAGTAATCTAGTCTAGCAAGAAATGATAAATAAACTAGCAATTATCTAGAATAACTGCAATACTACTCTAGGTCTTAAAAAATCCCATTGTTGTCTTAAGTTTTTGCGACTTATACTTCATCATCATCAGCTAATTAAACGTCATCACCGAGGGGCACAAGCCTAACCGTATAGGGTGATTAAGCCTTAGTCGTCCACGCGGGCCCAGTGCGGGTTAGACGACTTCACGCACAACCTTTGAATCTCTTCATGTTTTTCTCCACCGTAAAAGCGTCAGATAACGTACATATGTTTTTCGAAAATTCGAAAACACATTGGTACATGGCGGGATTTGAACCTGGGCCCTCCCGATAGAAGAGCGACAATCCACACTATTGAGCCTAATTGAAATATATTTTCATTTTATTTCAGATAGCAATTTTTGGAACAACTTGCAAATACTAGCAATTCTTGATAACGCTCTTGATACTTGATGGTACAGGCAACCAGCGGTTCTGACGCTAACCCAAAATCGCACAGTGACCTTTCCCCGTGATATTCGAACCTACAGCCTCCGGGTCACCCAGCCGAACGCTGCGCGCACAAGACCTCGATTAACTATTTATTTATTTTTAATCATTGCACACTGGTGCAATGCGTGTTGGCAAATTGCCAGTCGCGTTAGCTATTCGGCAGGATACCCCATGGGAGGGTGAAGTAGATTTAATTCTAAAAGTGTAAGTTGGGATGGTCACAACAAGTAACGTGCTTGTTTATTTGAGTACCTACATTATGTGTACTACATTTTATGTACATGTGGTGTATAAACAGTTGTAAGTATTTTTCTTCACGTTTCTATGATAACATAATATGCATTTAAAAATAGTAACTCTGACCGCATTGCGACAGAGACGCGCTCCCGAGGTCCGCACACTAACCCAATGTACATTGTGCACGGCTAACAATCACCATCAGCGTACTCCTGTCCACTGCTGGACATAGACATCTCCAATAGCACGCCACGTAGATCTGTTCACCGTTTTTCATTGCCAACTGCTTTCAGCCGCTCTACAGATGTCATCACTCCAGCTTGCCGGAGGTCGCCCGAATTTCCAAGACGTGGTCTCCACTCCAGAACACGCTTATCCCTACGGTTATCGGTTCAGCGACAAATGTGTCTAGCCCACTGCCACTTTAGCTAGCTTATTCTTTGTGTTAAGTCGATAACTCTGGCTAACAATAACTAAAGCCAATGTGTTCGAACACTTGTACCTACAAAAAAGAACCTCGTAAAATAGAACATTTGTACCTAATCGTAGTATAAGGTCCTTGTTTAATTCGGGGTTAGATCTAGCGGTGTGTGTTAGTTGATGGATATATTTTTTTTAAGTTGTTTTTTTCTGTTTTTCAATATATACATATAGCCTTTTTTTCTTTAAAGAGGGTTTTTTCTATGCTTACAAAATACTATCCTCATAGATACAAATAATCATACATACATGATTTTTAAAACAGAGGTCCTACGACTAAATCACACCGAACAACCTTTCTCCGAAACTATAAAAACAACACTATTCAAACTTTGTAATTATATGTATTCTATACATTACATTGAACTGAAACTCAAAAATTTTTTTTCGTCGTGTCCTCCCGTGTCGGGTATCAATGTGTAGGTCCTGAAAAATGATGATGAGACACGTCCAAAGTTGAAAAAAGTGAACCCCACTCGAATTTCTAAACTATAGGTTGCTAAACTCAAAAATATATATTATGTACATAACCATTTTTTTACGTCATAAACGGTGAGTCACTATTTTTTCATATTAAAGCTGTAGTAGGTACCTAAGTAAATAAAAAAAAATTTCTTTAATGTTACTTGCTGCTGCGGAACCCTCCACGGGCGAGTCCGACTCGCGCTTGGTCAATTTTTTTATGATATTATAGCTGTCGTTGACGTCTCAGTATTAGTATACTATTACTATTATTACCAAATATGGATACTAAACAATGGATAAACATACTCATATACATATTTTTTCTAAATATATACCCAAAAATTACCCTGACCAATACAAACAAACATGTTCATTTACACAAATATTCATACTGACCGGGGATCGAACCCGGAACCCTTGGTGTAGTAGCCGACGCCTTAACTATTACACCAGATGGATCGTCATGCTGTTTAATGAATATGTCGGATCGGAGCCTAAAATCTGTGACTCTAGTCTTTGGTGATTCTGTCAAACCATGATGACTTGTGCACAGAAGGTGCACAAAGGTGGTGAAGGAGTTTTATACTAAAATTAAACCTTACCAAAAGTCAAATCAAACCAAGCGAAGATGAAGAGATTGTTAATGTCCTCAAAAAACAAACCGACCCGTATCAAAGCCGAATAGGAAAGTTGGCAACCCTGTCAGCAGCTGTTGTGATTGGCTAACGCGTATGACGTGGGTAGAACTCTTGCTAAATAGCCTGTGACAGTTACATCGGCGTGTTCTCGCTTATAGGATAGAACACAGCTCTATATAGGCTGATTAAGACGATAATGTGACAATGTTGCATTATAAAATTTTGAATTTAGCTCACGGGTTTTTTACTATGGTTACTATAAAAATTAATAAATATACACCAATATTTATGCAGCGCCAGCTAGCCTCAAATTAGACATCTAGCCTGTGAGGTGGATACTAAACAAAGGATAAACATACTTACATACATACTGTTTTTATTGAATAGAAGGCTAACGAGCATACGGTTAGCAGCTTTTGTTTTACATATGAAGTGTTATTGAAACAAAAAGACTTATATTTTCTACTAGCATTTGCGCGCGACTTCGTCCGCGTGGAATTGTTGCTTTGACCTAACGCTCACTTTACCCCTACATTGTTTAGGTTATAAGGAGCTAACCTTAAAGATGTACATATGCTGTCGCGGACTTTTACTTAGACCTTTAAAGGAGAACAATACTCTCATACATGACTTTTATAAAACTTTAATCGTTTAGGCAGCGTACGCAGCGGAAGCTCCAAGTATGAACAAATCCTCCGATTTTAAATTATTATTCGTTGCTGCTCGGCTTTTATTGCTTGTAGCGTTATGATATATAGCCTATAGCCTTCCTCATTAAATAAGCTATCTAACATGGAAATATTTTTTCAAATCGGACCAGTAGTTCCTGAGATTAGCGCGTTCAAACAAACTAACTAACAATCCAACTCTTCTGCTTTATAATATTAGTATAGATAGATAAGGTTCAGTGCTTTCACCTAAACTAGCTGAATCCGACCCTTAATATTTAACTAAACCATAAAATGGGATACTGTAAAATGTTATTGGTCTACAAAAATCTTAAGATGCACTTGCATATATGTCGTCCCAGCGTCGCCACACGTCACGCGTTATTGTAATGGCCGAACAAATATGCGACGATATTTTACGATTTATTACGTCGTAAAACCAAGTATAAAGCTACCAGATAGCAGAGGTGCTGGTCTTACTGAGGGACCTGAGAAGGCGATGTGATTCATATTATATCTATTTAAGAGTCGTCTAGGTAGCCGCCGCAGTGCCAGATATTGTACCGTGAAACAAGCAAGAGTGTTGTCTTCGTGAGATAATAAAAAAATAAAAATACGTGTACCTATATCAAAGTCAAAGTCAAAATTCATTTATTCAATTTAGACTTAGAATTAGTACATAATATAAGTAGTAGTAACATAAGCGGAGGACCGGGATATCAGGCGCAAAATGGGGGAGACCTATGTCCAGCAGTGGATTGCAATAGGTTGAATAGAAAAAAACATAATAAAAATACAATACAAAAAAATCCAAATAATCATAATTTTAATAATTTTCAGTAGCATTTTAAATAAGAAAAACAGTATGCTTATTACTTACATCAATTTTTTCGTTATTACAACCCAAAACATCCACTGTTAATCGAAGGCCTCCTCTGATGATTTGCACGCGGGCTGATCCCTTGCAGTTGACATCCATCTGCTACCCGCCAAGTCATAAGATAAAAATAATACATATTGAACCAGAGTCCAAGTGAGATATCGACTTGGATATTGCAACCATCTTTGATATTGCTATCGTTCCGAGCGATGCTATGATGCCGGGTTTAATGCGCGCAATGTGTCTATAGGATTTGGTTGCAGTTTTGATATGATATCGTCACTTAATTTTGAAAACCTATGCATGTATACATATAAATAAAATAGTAGTGTCTAGCGTTTGTGGTTAAGATGACCAAAGTTTACAAGATATATTTAATACAATGATACACGGCAGCACTGGTTTTCTGACGAGACCTTAGTGATGACGAGCCATCACAAGCTAAATGAACAAATAAATACGGAATTAGATTGCTCATATTAACATTTATATAGTTAGATATAAGATTTGTTGATTCTTCTTTCATACAAAAACTCACGTAGGTAACTATTTCATAACTTAACCATAACCAACAATCCCAAGATACAAATAAATCCTTGCAAGCGAAGCGTATTCATACTTAAATATCGGTATTGCAACAGTGCGAAACACATCTGGGAACTATCAATTTACAACTTTTGCTTCTTCAACGTTGAAACTTGGAGATTTTATGCGCGAAGATATCGCTGTTCGTGGATTGCATGAATCGTTAACATTATGCTTATGCGTCGGTGGTTCAATGGTGTGAACCGTTGCCCTCCTACCGGGAGGGCTGAGGTACAAATCCCGCCACATACCAATGTGATTTCGAATTTTCGAAATTATAATCTGAGGAATAGCTCATCCATAACCTTCAACGCTGAACGAAAGCATCTGTGAATGTTTTTTATACTAGTACTCGTTATCAGCACAAATATAAAAGTGTAAAGCACGAGTAACGGGACCCATAATGACTCCAGTCAATCAGTCACCTTCGAGTTATATATATTTAGAAGTACGAGCGGCGTGCAAGTTGAAGAAAATTTCTAATAACTCCTAGGATCCTATTCAATGCAAACAGACGGTCATTATTTTTCAGCTTTATAATATGACCATATATGAGAAATAGCACTGCGACTGAGTTACGGCTAAATCATAGAATTGTATTAAACCAGAAATGCACCGCCATCTTGGATATCCGATTGTTCCAGAACAAAGTTCGGTGAAACCCAATGATATTTTGTATATATAAAGGTAGATACGCCATCCGTGCCTAAAAACGAACCGCCTAAGAGAATACAATTGTATACTCTTTGTTTAGGTAAATGAACGCCCATTCGAAATCTGTGTATGTGTGCTGTCGCTGCGTTCGGAACACTTTTTTCGATTGTTTTGTGAGCATATCACGAATTTATACTTTTTACATCATTGGTAAAATCCGACGATATGAGCCAATCGATATTTCATAAACTGTATGTTAGAGACTTGTGTTATTTCTGCGTTGCGCCACTGACCGCCATTCTTTAGACAGATGAATCATTAATTTAATCATCAAGGAAATTGTTATGATATTAATGTTTAAATTAACAAAGTGTAACCACAAACATATTTGATTTAAAATTATATTGTTTACACTCATTGGCGACCTCTCACGACCCATGTGGTGTAATGGTTGAGACGTCGGCTATTACACCAAGGGTTATGGGTTCGATCACCGGGCAAAACATTTGTGTGCATGAACTTGTCTGGGTGCTTTTTATGTATAATATGTATTTATTTACAAAAAAATATAGAAGAATGTTTATCCGTTTAGTACCCATATTACAGGCTAATGCTTAGTTTGAGGCCAGATGGCGCTGTGTGAATGTCACTGGTACATATATTTATTATCACTGCGGGGCGCAGAAATTCGAAGTTGTGTGAGAAGTCGTCCAATCCGCACTGGGCCCGCGTGGACGACTAAGGCCTCGGTGGGGACATTTATAGAGCTAATGATGATGACTGCGGGGCGCCGGTCTGCCTGCCCAGCCGATTTTTTTTCTCACTCTCTCTTCATCCTATCGCAGTCCACTGCTGGACAGAGGTCTACCCAAATCTGCGCCGGATATCTTAGTCCACCGCATTTCTCCGCATTTTGCTACCACCACCGACGTTTCAATCTATCGGGCCAAGACGCGATCTTCTCTCCAAAACTCGTCTACTCCAACGGTATTTTTCTCTTCTTATACGGAAATCAGCATAGGAAATTTTTACCGATTACTACGGGTTTTAAAGTAAGATTTTATAAATACAATTTATTTGTGGTATTTATCGAGGTATTAGACTCGTTACTGAGTCATCTAGCAACCACCGCAGTACAAGATATTATACCGTGAAATAGGAGTGATTCGCACTTCTGAGTTTCGGGATGAGGGCACTGTAGCTAGTAAAATTACCTGTTGTCTTGGGTGACGGCTGTAATGCAGTGTCGGCGGAAAATAGTGACATGTACTATTATTTTATCATCATCAGCTTATTATACGTCCCCACCGAGGGGCACGAGCCTACCCGTATAGGGTTATTAGGCCTTAGTCGCCCACGCGGGCCCAGTGCGGGTTGGACGACTTCACGCAGAAGCTTTGAATCTCTTCGCAGACGTTTCCTCACGATGTTTTCCTTCACCGTAAGAGCGTCGGATAACGTACATATAATTGCGAAAATTCGAAAACACATTGGTACGTGGCGGGATTTGAACCACAGTCCTCCCGGAGGAGGGCAACAGTCCACACCATTGCGCCACCGACGCTCTATTATATATATATATATATACTATTAACCACCAACACTTCATCTGTCATGGCCAGGCGAATCACTTACCAGGTAAGCAAACTGAACGTCCCGTTCATTTTATGACATTTTTTATGTCATTAGTGGCTGCAAGTAAGATTTTATAAATGCATCAACACTCCATTGTAATAGGATATCCTTTGTGTTCTCGCGATAACTTTAAAGATACGCGATTAAAACTAAGACAAAGTTAATCGAGCTCCGCTGACGTCACTATCTTTAAGTTAAAGTCGACAAGGGTCCGTAACTTGGCAACTTAAGTCTTCGGCGAAAGGGAAGTTACGCCTTTACTTATATCGGCTTTCAACACTACGCTTTTCAATACTTCTATTAGCAGTTTAAATAAATGGCCTAAATTCCTTGAGACTTGCCAGCAAACGGATTCAGGTACCAGAGGACTGGATGACACAATGCGTGTGCTGATTCGGTTACGTTGCAAATAAGTAGATTGGTGTCAAAGTCACTATTTCCTTATAATATTGGTCAGTTCTTAGACTTCTAGAAGTATGTGAGAGCTTGTATGAAGGAAATGAATTAGCTGATCAGAGTGATTTAGGTAAAGGGTTGATAATTTGCCATAAATATTATTGAATGCCATGAAATAATGTTTAAATGGTTGAAATGTATTCAGGATTGTACTGATTTTATATAGTTGTACATTTTATATGCTGGGACCTTCTTGATATTTTTCTATTTCATATTAATTCAGTCTTGATTTACCTTTAAAAATACTATCTTAAGTTTGTAATTACATCGCTAAAGACTGCCAACTTGTTTTACATTCCAAATTACTTCTTTAGTTATATAAGCAAATATTTTAGTGAATTAGACTAATGTTATTTATATTATTTAGATGTATTTTAACATAATATGTTATTTTCAATATTTTTTAATTATAGTACAGTCTTCCGTATGATTAAATAAATATGCAATAAAAACAAATTCTGTCAGGCAAATTGCTTTAAAATGAATTGATGAACTATCAGTATATAACAATTTTCAAAAGTGTATTACTTTTGTTAATTATTTTTTTCATGTTAATGACATAAGTATGTGCCTTACCATTACATAAGGGTGCTTAAATGATGTATAAATAAACATGATTGTGTTATTTGCACAATTATTTAAATAAAAATGGGTTTCTATATTTAAGCTATTGAATCCCGCGTGGATGACAAGGCCTAATCACCCTATACGAGTAGGCTCGTGCCCCTCGGTGGGGACGTTTAATGAGCTGATGATGATGAAATTTTGGGGACATACCTAATGGGCCAAAAGTCCGTCATGACAATATATTCCGGATTCGATTTCCGGCGCAAATATGTGTATGTGTTGTGTATGAACATGCCCTTTTGTATTAGTCGGGGTAATATCTGTTAAATATATATTTTTGACGATCCGAGTGGTATAAAGTTTGAGACACAGCTTCTACACTGAGTCTTTTGTGTGCATGAACATATCTGTTTGCATTGAGAATATTTCTATTTATAGTATGTACGTATTTGTAAAATAAGTACATGAGTATGTTTATTTGATCAGTTGATTAGTACGCATACCTACAAGCTCCACGCTTAACATGCGGCTAGATGGCGCTGTGTGAATGTCAAAGTATAATTATTTATTTAGTATTTATTTTATTATCTAATAGGATTGTCCTCTACAAGAAGACTTATTTACTAATAAAATAGATTCGAACAGACAAAACAGTTTTCATATTAAAGATAACATAATACTAATGAATATAAGGCTTCGTGAAATACGACACCATTATCGAAATAAGCCAGTTACAGATTGAAAGCTAGATTAATTATTATTGGGGCAGATAACACTAGTAATTATTTTACTCAATATTGCCTCGATACGTGGAATGATTCATGGTTAATGGGATATATTCCAATGATAAAGCGAATCTTTATATTTACTTATAATATAAAGCTGAAGAGTTTGTTTGTTTGAACGCGCTAATCTCAGGAACTACCGGTTCGATTTGAAAAATATTTCAGAGTTAGATAGCTTATTTATCGAGGAAGGCTATAGGCTATATATCATCACGCTACATTAATAGAAGCAGAGCAGCAATGAAGAATGTTTCAAAATCGGGGGATTTTTCCATGCTTGGAGCTTCCGCTGCGTAAACGGTTAAAGTTTCGCAAAAGTCATGAATGAGAGTATTGTTCCCCTTTTAAAGGTCTATAAAAAAGTCCGCGAAGCATATGTCTATTTTTTAAGGTTAGCTCCCTATAACATATACTTTGCTAAAAAAACCTTCTAAAATATTACATCATTTGCGAAGGTGTTTTCATAAATATGAAATTAATCCTTATTAAAATAAATACTTTATTAATCACAAGTATTTCATTTTAAACAAAATTTCCCTTCACATCATTCAACTTAAAGGAATATCTAATGATATATTGCAGTTTTAACTCAACTATATAAACAAAGTAGCGGGTTAAAGAGAGCGTTAGGCCAAAGTAACTAATCCACGCGGACGAAGTCGCACACAAAAGCTAGTCCATTATATGAATACAGTCTGTTCATATAAATAAATTTTGAGTGTCTGTTTGTTATATTGAAATGATAATTTTTTTTCTTCATGCATATGATTATAAAGCGTCTATGGCTCAATGGTGAAGACTGCTACCTTCCGATCGGGATGGCGCAGGTTCAAATCCAGCAAAGTACCGTGTTTTCGAATTTTCGAATTATATGTACGTTATCTGACTCTTTTGCGGTGGAAGTAAACATCGTGAAGAAACGCACGCCTGCGAAGTGATTCAAATGATGTGAGTGAGTCGGCCATCGTCACTGGGCCGAGTGGACGACTAAGGCCTATACACACTTCAAGGGTAGGCTCGTACCCATCAGTGTAGATGTTGATAGCTGATAATGATTGTTTGATTGTTACATCATGTTTTATTTTTTCCAGGTACGTGTGCACTAGTGAACCAGTAAGAAAATAATATAGTAAGTGACCTCCAGAGCTTAGAATCGATAGTCAAGGGGCGGATATGTTCTGAAATCTCAACCCAATGGATGTTGATTGCTAAGGTTTGGTTCGCGTAATACTGATTTCTGATTGAATCATATTTATGAGTTTTTCTAGCTCATGGTGATTATTTCAAATATTCGTCATCATCACCTCATTATACGTCCCACCGAGGGACACGAGCCTATCCGTATAGGGTGATTAGGCCTTAGCCGTCCACGCGGGCCCAGGGCGAATTGACCGGTACAACCTTGAAAATTCGTAGACGTGCGCAGGTTTCCGCACAATGTTATCATTCACCGTAAGAGTTTTTTTTTAAATGATTACTGCTGTTGGCCGCAGATGGTCTGTACACCTTCACCGGGCTATCTGCGAGCGCAGATAGCTCATAGCCACCGTAAGAGCGTCGGATAAATGTTCTTATGATTTAGAAAATTCAAAAGTGACATTGGTACGTGGCGGTATTGAACCTGCACCCTGCAGATCAGAAGGCAACAGTCCACACCAATGAGCCACCGACGTTCCCAATTATTACGATAATATAATGATAAATTTATAATTATCTAGTTATCTAAGTCCTTTAACGATCTGCGGCTATCAGCGCAAAGTCTACCTGAAAATGATTTTTAATTTGTATTTCCTGTTTCGATATTAAATTATTGATATCCATTTGATATTGAAATCGGGAGTGAATTTTTATAGAATTTTCTCGACTGATCTCGTGTATATATTGAGTTATTAACATAGCAGGCACAAAGATTAATAGAGTTAAGCTGAAAAGCGGAATCAGCTATTTCAGCGCTATAAATAAACTACAAACAATTTGAAACCGTATCCGACTGGATTTAGTGTTGCTTTCTACTTGCATTAATATTGTTTATGGTTTATTTAGTTAAGAGCGTCGGTGGCTCAATAGTGTGGACTGTTGCCCTCTTACCGGGTTCAAATCCCGCCACGTACCAATGTGTTTTCGGATTTTCGAAATTATATGTACGTTATCCGACGCTCTTACGGTGAAGGTAAACATCGTGAGGAAACCTTCATGCACGCCTGCGAAGAGATTCAAAGGTTGTGTGTGAAGTCGTCCAATCCGCACTGGACCCGCGTGGACGACTAAGGCCTAATCACCCTACACGGGTAGGCTCGTGCCCCTCGGCGGGACATTTAATGAGCTTATGATGATGACGATAGTTTATTCGTGATTATTATTTTGATTATATTATTGTTGAACTTGGCTAATATATTTATCTCTGTGATGACTGTGTAAGTCAAAGTTGTGTGTCGTTTGAACTGAATGGAGACAATTTAATAGATTATTACTATGATTTCGTTTTTAAAGAATATTTGCGATGACTTGTGGCAAACAAACAGTGGTAAGTATATGGTGGTAAATAACTACGAGTACATAATCGGATTTATCAGTGACTAGGTGGTAGACTCGATACTGAGTCGTCTAGGTAGGTACCACAGCATATACCGTCCCGTAAAATAGGAGTGTTATGCACTTCTGTTTTGGGATGAGGGCACTGTAGCTAGTAAAATACCGGGATAAAGAGATCTAACATTTGTCGTCTCGTGTGACATGCGCAGGGGTGTGTTAACTGAAAATAATGACTATCTACTGTTATTGATTCTATCAACACTGCTTCTACCATGGTCAGGCGTATCACTTACTGCTACCAGGCGAACGAGCTGACCGTCCATACAAAAACATAAAAGATATTTTTATTATATTGATTTTTGTCCAAAGCCCCGGGTTTTAATGTACATATTTAAAATGTGACGAGTACTACCTACCTATACTAAAAATGTAAAATATTGTATATATAACTGAAATCCCACCCTTTTAGGGTTGCCACTATTAATGAAATTTTGCTGATTATTTTTTTCATTATTTTGTTTGATCCAAAGTAAACGAGCAGCGTTAGAACTGAAAAACATGATTTCTGAAAGTTCCCACTCCTTCACACACACACAGTTCACAGCTCCTGACAAATAATACTTTAAAACGGATGTTTCAATATATCAAAAAAGATTATTATTAGTTCAAAGTCACCTGATTAAAGTTACTTATCAAACTTTTTCATGATTATCTTAAAAGTGTTAGAAAGAGCGGGGTCTCCTATCACAGGTTTTACAATTAAAAGGAAGATTTATGTATAAGATACTAATAAAATACTTTTCATTATTCCATTAAATCAACCGGATTTTTTTGTCCCGCTGCAGAGCAAGCACAGTCTGATTTTGGACATATTGGGCCGCAGTCCACTGAAAAGACCCAATGCGAAATGTTGGTTGTGAACTCATACTATCGAAAAGTAGTAGCCTAATATCCCGGTAGTATGCTTTTCTCTTCCAGCCTCCACCAGCGACTCTTTGCAAGTTGTTTATCCGACGCTATTACGGTGAAGGAAAACATCGTACGCGTATGAGGAAGATTCAAGGGATGTGCGTAAAATCGGCGAATCAGCACTGGGCCCACGTGGACGTGGCTTAAACCGCAGCCTACCCGTAGGCTCGTGCCCCTCGGTGGGGACGTATAATGAGCTGGGATAAAGATGATGAAACGTAACCAGTCTGCTACTTCAATTTACCAATCCAACAAAGTATCTTCTGTGTCAACCCCAATGATGTAAAATGGATTCGTGATATGCTCACAAAAAGATCAAAAAAAAATCCGAATGCAGTGACAGCACATATACACATATTTCAAACACATTTACCTAAACAAAAGAGTACAAACCAATAGACATCAGAATATACATTAGACTGGACAAGCCGCCAAGTATATAGGCAGTCCCAGTGTCGCAATTTCTTTTCGGTTCTTACCTGTGAAAAGTTATTATATTTCTTGGTAAATTTACTAATTTATTGCGATGATGGCATGTTACAATTGCACAGGATGGCATTTTGGAAAAAAACGGTAATTTCTTCTTATATTCGTGCGTCTTGACTCGTCTCACAGAGCGTAAACTGGCAGCCAGTGTATGCTCGTTGAGCTTACAGTTGTCGCACTTTAAACGCGGCTTGCCCCATTTCCTGTATTGGGAAATCTGTGGTACAAACTGTACTCTCTTCGGCGGTTCGTTTTTAAGGCACGGATGGCGTATCTACCTTTATATATACAATTTTATATAACAAATTTAAATATCATTGGACAACCCTAAAGTGTTAAACACCGAACCCGTGCGGGCGTAGTAAATTAATGAATGTATGAAAGGCTCTTAATTTATAATAGGATTAGTATGGCATTTGCATATGGTTAGCTCATATTATCGCGTAAAGCTACTCGCATGGTGATCACGTATTCGTGTAATTACAGATCATTTACTACCATCAATTAAGCTGCTTTAATTATGTAAATTTCTATCACATATTTATAAAGTTCAGTGTAACTTAAATTAGTTTTATTTAATATTTTAAATACGAGTAATCAAGCTCAGTCGGTTCGTTAGTTCTGCTAATTTTTTTAATGTCATACGTGAACAGTACAGTCTGGACGCTCACCTGATGGTAAGTGATACGCCAGACCATGACAGAGCGGTATTAAAGGGGACCAACAACTAACAGACAGTTATTATCCTCCATCGTGCGGTTCCCGGGACCTCTGGATGACAAATGAAAGGGCTATCAAAGTGGCCCAATATCAGTCGCATTATCATATTCACTTGTAAATCCATATCGACTCGATAAGAAGAAAATAGTTTTCTAACACACACCATCTACATGCTATATTAACCCTAGACACCTAACCTTCGTCGATTCGACGAGTACACCACATTAATATTGTTATTTCTTTTTGACGCGCGGCGACCACCGAGTCTTCCCTTGTTAATTCAGTGTTCTTGAAGCTCTTTTGGTTAACGATAGAGCCTAGTGGGTAAGTACTTCCCATTTTGAAATATTACAAAAATAGTCGTCGTTCTGACGAATGGTTAGGGTTTGCGTATAATAATTTATAGTAGTTGCTTTTTTTTCCCTAACGATGCTTGCTATTTTTTGTAGTTTAAAACTATGGCTTCCAAACGTTTGCGTGTTCAGGAAGGAGGTTTACAATATAATAAGACTATTATATTCATGTTTGCCAAAAATAAGCTATTTTTTTTTAATTATATGAGCAAGTGTTTTTATAATACCTAGAAAGTCTAGTATTTTATGAATTATTGTGAAAAAATAATATTTTCTGACAAAATTATCGATTATTAGCTTCTTTTACTATAATAATGTATATTGTATTTTATGTACTACGAAAACTACGGAACAAATACATAATTATATAAAATTATACGCCGCCAAACATTATTCGTCGAATCGACGAATGGTTAGTTAAAAGGTGTATATTAGAAGGTTAGGTGTCTAGGGTTAAAAATGTTCGTATAAACTAGTATAACTCTTTCCCCTCTCTTCGAGCTTGATATGCCGCACCCCTCTTGATTTATACGAGCGCGTGGAATTTAAATTAAACGATTTTCGCATCTTAACACTGTAGCGTGCCCGTACGTCACGTATATTATAGGAAAACATAAAATTGTCTAGTACACATTGAATATCCCTTTGACTCGATTTAAATTCATATTGGTGCTTGCAATCTGGAAATCCAATTAATCGGAAACCAAAATTATTGGAAGAAAAACAGATCTCGTTTAATATGATTTTTTAACAAGTGACAAAAGAGCATACGGTTTACCTGTTAATTAAAAACCACACTGCTTCCCATAACAAGGAAGGCCATAGGTTCGAAAAATACGTTATCGGTTCTTTATTAGGTAGAGTAACACCAAATGACAATATATTGTAGTCCATAAATACTACAATCAAACATCAGCGTCACTAACCATTTCATCATCAGCCTACAACGGACCTATGCAGAGCACAGGCCTTCCCGCACGGCATAGCTATGAAGAGATTGGGCTGTAACCCACCATGCCGGCCCTATGCGGATGGTGGGTTAACGAATAACATCCTAAGATTATAGCTGGGGCAAACGGCTTATCATCCACCCCGGAGCACGGAATCACACCTTATTTTACAAAAATAAAGATGGTTTGATTTGGTTGAATCACCATTCTGCAAAATCTAACCAAACTGGGAAAAATAAAAAAGTGACTTTTATGTTCGGGAATCGAACCCACGACCTCCCCGTCATGCAGCCGAACGCTATGCCCACTAGACCATGGTTAGAACTGAACCATTTCATTATCGCAAAACAACCTAATTAACGGGAAAATTTTAGATTATATCATAATCAAATAGATATTTTGACTCTAGGGCCGTGTCCACAAAGCAATAGATGGCAAATAAAGATAATCTTAATTAGATTAATGCCGCCATAAATAAAGGCCTTGATTACGATTTGGGAGGGCCTCGATATCTCTACAAGCACCCAAGTGCTCGAAATAAGACTTTTATCGCGGAAATCTGACAGAGGTCCATTGGTAGAAGCTTGTGTGAGATAATGAAAGGTCTTGCGGGTTTTGTGCACATAAAATGTAGGAAATATTAAACCCTAAAGCTTTAGCTTAGAGGCTATGTATAAGTTCGCTGGATCAGCAAGTTGAAGTGGCAGTGGGCTGGTCACGTTCTGGAATGGAGACCGCGTCTTGGCAAGCGTAGGACGCCCGGACTGGACGACGACATGCGAAAGGCGGAGTAAGACAACGACCGGGAAATCTGGCGCAAAATGAAGGAAAAATATGTCCAGCAGTGAACAGCAAAAGGTTAAACAGAGAGTAGGTATGATTTCTTCGTCTAAATACTAATCTATCCTATAAGAAAAGCCCTCCCTAAGCTAAGACTTAAAAAAATAGGTCACTTGTTTGTTTCCTTTTTAGGGTTCCGTAGTCAAATGACAAAAACGGTACCCTTAAAGATTTGCCATGTCTGTCTGTCCCTCCGTATGTGTTCTCCGAAACTCAATAGTTTTGGACAAAAAAGTTGAGAGTACTAATATTCTACACTTTTGAAACTTTGTAAATATATGTATTCTGTCAACCGCTTTAAGGTTTTACAACAAAACTTGAGAAAAAAAATATTTTAAGATTCCCCATACATTGAACTAAAACTCTTTATATATTCATTTATTGCTGAAAATAAATCCAAGTTACCAACCATGGACCTCCCTCGAAAAAACCGTTGCTATTCACAACTAAATCACTCCGAACCCGTGTTCCCAGATCCCGTGTTCCGTAACGCGTAATGAACGTAAAATTAATCCGAAACAACATTGTGAGAGACCGATATATTTAATTCCCCATTCCGTTGAAAGGAACGACGTAACAAACAACTTTGTTGCAAAAAGGTTTTTGGTTAAAATGCTGCAAAAAGGTTTTTGGTTAAAATGCTATGGGACGACAAGAGGGACTTGTTATATTAGTAGTAATTACGATTTGTAAGCTATATTCAGTTAGTAAGAAATGATTCGTTTATGCCATTAGAATAAATCACGAAGATAAACAGTTACTAACCGAAAAAAAACACAAGAACAGTGATAATAATAATATAGACACGTACATTTAATAATACAGCTCATCGTTCAAAACAGTGCGTCGGAAGTTCACAATAAATGCCAGAAAAAGATTTTCTGATTCAACCAAATGATCACTGGAAGTAGCACACGTTTTAAAATGGTGATGTATGCTTGCCTTGCTTTTAAACATATCTGGGGGCACTGCAGTGCCCCCGCCAAGTCGAGCGCGAAGCAAACACTGCCGTACCATCCTTTACAGGATCCATTTCGCCGCATTTTCAGACCCCAATTTGAGAACCTTTTGATAATACTAGAACGCTGAAATTTTCGTCATCTAGTAAGATATAATAACTTACATTAATCCAAAATTTCAAATCTGTAGGTCATTTAATTCCGACGTTAAGCGAAAGCAAAGTTTCGCATTTTCGACAAATAGACACTCACACACCATTAACCCAGAGAGCTAAAATTTGGTACAGGGTTAGGGTTTAATGGCCACATAAAGGGAAAACTATGAAAACTTGGATATTCAAAGATCTGGAGTACCTGGTGACCCTGATCACATAACGAAAGAGCCCAGCCAAACTATAAGAGATCAACATACCGCATAAACAATATATATTCAACATGGTGGGCCGCTTTATGCGATGTCAAAAATCGTTATGTGACTTGGCCGTTGAACATTTTTTATCTAGGCTTCAATAGACTGGTTATTGAATCACCGTTTTCTAAGTGGCAAAATTTATTGTCAATAGGTAGCTTCTAGCGTTCTGACGACAGATTGGTGCAATGGTGTCATGGAGCGCCTGGTTTTGTATCTTTGTGTACTCTTCAACGGCCAAGTCTCACAACACTAACCATATTAATAAAGTAATCGCAGCAAGGAACTTTAGACTTGGCACGTCTTTGTCTTGATTTCATTACTTTTTAGAGATAATCAAGCAGCACCATCGAGACTTGGCTAGATTTTTGACAGAATGTTTTTGGTGGGTAAATTATACACCTAGATAAAGGTGACTTCGAAAACAACCGCGTAAATTGCGGCCCATTTTGTTAATTACACGTTGTGAGCTCTGTACTGAAACAGTTTTCCGCAGTCATTGTTACTTCATTAGCGGCTTTGAATTTTTTTTAAGTTAGCAACTGAACTGACGTTCTGTATAATTGAAAAGTTAGTACTTGTAGCGTATGGCGTATAAGTTAGTAGAACCAATTCACCGCTGACCAGAGGTTAAAAGCAAGTTGCATGTTGATTTATATAAATCCGGCTCGAAGGACCAAAAATCCAAAAAAATTTTTTTATAAAAATATTGTCTTTGCTTCTTTAAAATGACATTCTTATTACATTATTATTAAATTTTAATTATTTCAAGTTGAAGAAACCCACTTTCAAGCATAATTATGCCTGTACCAGGGGGCACAACTCTGCATCCTTTATCAACTAGCACCCTGCAAAGCAGACACAGTATGACTAAGGGAAGATTGGGCTAGCGGGTTCAATGCGGATTGGAAATACACAAGACCAAAAGCTTAACGTGTAATGGATGAATAGCTAAATCTTAGTTAAGGTCACATAGCCGATGACTGACAATTAAGATGGTTGCTTGAATTAGGCAATAAAATAACGCCATCTAGCCCTTACCAAAGACCATCACGTCAGCGATAAGATGGTGACCAAAATAATGGACATGCCTAACGTAAACAGAGACTGCACCTTGGAAAGTATGGCATAAGAAACCCTTCAGCTAGATGAACGACTAAGGAAAAAGAAGGCGGCTGGATGAGCAAAGCTGAGAACTGGGATACAATACATTAACACACCAAAACCTTCTCCTGAATGTAACAAATACTTTTATAAAAACTGTATCGAAATTGCTTCAGCCAAACGCAAGATAATCGCGGACAAACATACATACATACTAACAGGTCAAACTAAGAACCTCCATTTTTAAGTTGGTTAAAAAACGGTAAAAACATGTTCAGCAGTGTCTGCGATAAACTTAGGATTAGACCCTACTGCATTCGCCACTTGCCTGTTTAATCTATCTACGTCGAAAGAAGCAAGAACGTACGAGTATGACCTTATGTTATTCTATCTCATACTAGTGATGTGAAAGTGAATGTTTATTACCGTAAAAGGAAAACTTTTTCGAAAAAATAAAAGACAAAAGAACAATTCCAGCCAGGATTTATACAATCCAGTACAATAAAGTACAAATAAATAAATTGTTGTACACGGGATATATGCAAAACAACGCTGTTACTACAATCTCACAAATAGCCCGGCTGTTATACTAACGGTTTCTTTTCCACTTGTTTCCCGGTACGTCATAGCTCGACTCATGGCGCCCGACATTTATATGGTAATGCGATACCCTATTGCTAGTGGTGGGCTGGTAATTTTATCGAGTTATCGATATTTTGGTTGCTTTCGTGGTTGTTAATTGTGTGTATAGTTAATAAGATTAGGGTGTAGCGTTTTAGGATATCCCGCTGTGGCCAGTATGTTTTGGTAAAATACAAATTTATTAACGAAAAGAATGGCTTAAACGAAACAGAATGGAAAAATAAATGAGTATTCAATCTTGGACATAAAGTGATTTATCATGAAATTCAATTTAAATTAAAAAATCATCATCAGCTCATTAAATGTTCCCACCGAGGGGCACGAGCCTACCCGTACGCAGGTGTATAGGCCTTAGTCTTCCATACGGGCCCAGTGCACGACTTCACGCACAACCTTTGAATCACTTCGCAGGCGTGCGCAGGTTTCCTCACGATGTTTTCCTTCACCGTAAGAGCGTCCGATGACGTACAAATATTTTTCGAAAATTCAAAAACACATTGTTACGTGGCGGGATTTGAACATCAGCCCCCCCAGTAGAAAGGCGACATTCCACACCATTGAGCCACCGACGCTCTTTAAATTAATGTGTAATGATAAATCAAATAAATGTCAGTCACCAAGAATGTGAATAGAAATGAATGAGAAATGAAAATATGAAGTACCTATTTGGTGAATATACCTATATTTCCAACATTGAAAGCGTTCCGAGGATGTTCCTTCAAAGATCGAGGGTACTATTTCCATAAAACTAAATGAAATGAAAATTACCCTAACTGCTCCAAATGTTTATACGATTTAATAGAATACAATTTCATATTCTCAAAACCTATATTGTATTTTCAATCGAGTTAACTAATGGTTTTTATAGGTATCGGTAATAAATTATGTAGCTTATTTTAAAATATCTTTATAAGCGAATGATTTAAACCCTAATATGGGGTTAAATCAATAATAAAGGGAAATTGCCAAATTTCAGTTCCTCAAAGTTAAACAGTCATTGAAGTGTTCCAGCCGTTATCCACACGAGCCGTCACTTAAATCCCGATCGAAACGCACGGTCGCGCACGCTTTAACAGCCATCTTTTTTATTCTATCGACATATCCGTTCGCATCACTAGCGCGTGACAAACGAATTACAGGCAGGAGGCGGGTGGATCGTCGCCAAACGTCCCATAAAAAGGGTTCCATAAACGCGCCTCCGTCCAACGGGCCCGTGTCACATGGCTTTTTCCCAGTAGTACCGTGGTGTTGGATCAATTGAGAATACATGGATTAAGTGTTGTAAACCAGCTGCATTATACATAAAAGAAAGCGCACCTTTAGCAGGACTAATGAAGTTTGTTGGGTGTGAACAAATACAAGCTTATGATAGTGGGGACTAACATGCCTTCCAAAGCATGACGGTACTTAATATTTTTTTGTTGCCCAGATTTTTTTATAGTTGCTATGCTCGTGATGCTGCTATGCCATCGAATATATAAAACCCTTTTATTATGAATTTGAAACAAGCGGGTGGATTATCATTAAAGGTTCCATAAAAAGTGTCGACGTCAATAAGCCATCCATCTAACGTTCCAATGTCACATGGCCAATTTCTAATTTCCCAGTAGTCGCATGATCGTTGGATCTAATGAGATCGTAACCACGATGGTCCAATGTGTACAGCTCCCTTGCTAATAAGCATGTATGTAGCACCAGAAGTGTGCTTGGATTCTAAATAATTTATCCTAAAACCTTTGCGCTCCTTATTATTATTCGAAACGAGTTACAGATTTCTGGCACTGTGCTAGTACACTCTCAAAATATTCAGTACTGATTCTACCAACTAGAAAACTCTCTTTCTTGGAGAAGGTTTTATTTTTTTCCTATATATAAATCTATCACAGTATACTAAATATTTGACATATGAGAGTAGGGCGTCAAAGTAAGCACCGTGCCAACAGAATACAAATGGCGAAATCCTTCTAGTCGTACCTAATATCAGGCGAATTAATTCATTTCATCACCACGCCTGAAGCGTCTCACCGGTATCCAATACAGAATACTAAATGGGGAACTCACCGCGAATCTCAGTTCTCGTTGCGAAATCTGGTTGTAACAACTTCAACGTGATATACAAATCTAATGAAGTGTAGCAACACTAGAAAGAAAGAAAGAAAGAAAAGACATTTATTGGCCACAAGGAACACAAGTAATAAATATAAATAATAAAAACGTACAAATTAACATAAAACTGGTCCCAGTGGCCAATCAGGTACAAGCCTCAGCAAACGCTGCAGTAGTTTGACCAATAAACATAAAAGGTCCAGTGGCCAATCAGGTACAAGCCTCAGTAAGCGCTGCAGTAGTTTGACCCACTGCAGCACTGATATTCTGGCTGTACTGTGGCGAGTAGTGGGATAGACACTAGTTGAGTCGCACGAAAGTAAGGGGTAAACAAAGATAGATTTGATCGAAATAATCTGTTAATCCAAAGGAACTATCAGTTAAAAATTGAGGACTTTAAAAAATCGTGGGCGACACAGGGCAACTACTTCTTTATTATCACTAGTAGACTCGGTACTGAGTCGTCTAGGTAGGTACAATCGCAGTGCGAGATATCGTCCCGTAAAGCAGGGGTGTTGTGCACTTTTGTGTTTCGGGATGAGGCATGTAGCTAGTGAAATTACCGGGTAGAGAGACCTAACATCTGTTGTCTCGGGTGACGGGCGCAGTGCGGCGTTAATGGAGGATAAAAACTGTCTATCAGTTGTTGGTTTCCTTTAGTGCCGCTCTGTCATGGTTAAGCGTAACACTTCTGCACACTTGTCTTATAACATAAAAAACAACACACAAAATAATGATGTCTATACCAATCCAAACCAATGTAAAATCAATGAACTAGTTCATGAAGATATTTATCCTAATCACTTTTATTCATGGAAGTAATAAAATTATGTTGTTATTTGAAATCCTCCGTTTTTGGATAAAATTTCAAGAAATTGACCAAATATGTGTGTTTTTCTTATATCGAAGTCTTCCTCCTGCCTTAAAGGCAGGAGGGCGTCCTACGCATCCTACGCTTCGCTTGCCTAAATGCGATCTCCCTCTGAACTCGTTGTGCTACAACGGCTTACATTCTCATTGGCATACATCAAGCCCACTGCCACTTCACTTGCTGATCGAGCTATACCGTATTTAAATGTAGGTAAAGACATTTAAGTCACATATATTACTGAAAACACGGCCCTGCTACCTTTATATTTACCCTTATGATGACATCCTTTCATAACGTCTTCACATATAAAAGCATGAAGAATTCTTAAATGTACACCTCCGGCAATGTATATTTGCCGAATTTTTCACCTGAAAATCCACTGCGAATATAGCACTTATACCAAAAGAAATTAGGCGTTACAGCCGAGCTTGACACGGTTGTATATCGAAAGGGTTCAAGTGTACTTGCTACCAAAGCGGGACTAAGCCAATATAACATGACCCGGGTTCTTTGTGTGACTGTTAACAAAACGAGTCTAATATACGAGACGTGTGGATAAAAATCGAATGCTTTTATATACGGGTGTGTAGATAAAAGGCATACACTGATGTAATATACTTCAGATATGAAAAAGTTTTACATCTGGAGACGCATTGTTGATATGAGATTGACTTTTAAAATGCGTAGTGTATTGTATGATAATACTCAATGCTTTCGATAAGTACAAAATAAGGTTTTATTTATCAAAAAAAATAAATAAGTAACTTGTGTATGTGTGAGCACTTAGAAAACGTTCTTATTTAAATACTCTACCGCTTGAAACAAGAGACAAATGTGTTTTTTTTCTCAACAGTACAAGGAGACTATAAAGTGTTAAGAGCTTCTAATTTCGGGAGGATAAATCAAACATAGTTATTACTGCCACTTGATCTTAAATTGCCTTATTTCTTAGTCATTAGATCTCCTTGTACTTCTTGAAATTTTAAACTTTATTAAATTGATAATACAAGTTTTTAACGAAATGAAAAACGAATATCATACATGAAGCGAATTAATCATAAACTCAATGGCATAATCTTTTTTTATAAATATTTATTTTTGTCCTCATTTTTATTTCTAAGTTTTTATACTATGCGAGCAATTTCTTAAGTTTGCTTTGAGGAATGCTTAGGTGTTTTTCGTTTTGTGTAATATAGGTACTTCTGTTATTAAGAAATCCAGATTATTAATGGTAAAACATAAACAACTCCTCTATCGGAAATTTGCGTAAACCAATACTCATCTCGACGCTACTAACCAACCAGACGATGGATATTTACCATTGTAAAGTTGCCTGCGTCACCACATGACTTCACTAGCATAGTGTTTATACGTCTGTGGCGTCGGGTGTCAAGTCGAGACTTAATGAAGCTGGGTGCCTCAGTACGTATTGCGGTGGAGAATAGGTTTATTAAACGGTGAACGAACTTTGAGAAATCGTGTTTATTCTTTGCACATATGTGTGTGTAAAAGAAAGAGTTAACTTCAATTTCCAAATAAAACTATTGTTCATCTCTGTTCATTGGATTAAATAAAAAAAAATTTTGGGAGCTTCAAATTTTTTAAATGTTATATTGTACAATATGGTCAAGACGCTCACCTGACGGTAAGTGATACGTCTCACCATGACAGAGCGGCATTGAAGGAAACCAACACCAGTACAGTTATTATCTGTCAATGCCGCACTGCGCCTGACACCAGAAACAACAGATGTTAGGTCTCGATGCCCGGTAATTTTACTAGCTATATTGCTCTCATCCCGAAACATAAAAGTGATAAGTCCTGTTTCACTTGACGATATCTGGCACTGCGGTGGTACCTACCTAGTCGACTCAGTACCGAGTCTACCACCTAGTAATTTAATGAACTAATTGGAATATGTATAATTCATGCTTACTATAAGTACATTAAAAAGTGAGACATATTCTATGTTCCTTGCTAAAATTTGCGTGAGCTTGACTTAGTAGAAAATAGAGGTGCCATTTGAAACGTGTCAAGGTCAACCTTGAATATTTGTTTATTATAAACATAAATTTCGTTACAGTCAAATCGAATGATTAAAGACGCTATCGCAAAAATGTGAAATTGAAAACTAAATCGTACGATCGGATGATTTATTTGGACATAAATCAGAATTTAATCTTAGCATGTCTGGAAATTTTGGAATAACCATTATTGTTTGATGGAAAAGTTTTTGAATGTCTAATACATTTTCGTTAGAAACGAGGTTTTGATTTAAGATTTGTGAGTTCGTAATGTTTGACCTACCTTTGTTATATTGATTTGTTTTTAATTGGTATCCATTAAACATTTCTTCAAAGTGTGTTTAACTTTTCTTCGTCTATAACATGACCATCTGCTTTATTTTTGAACTTCAAAGATAAGATCATGTTTCACATTTTCGGGCTGTACTTGAATAGGTCTCAATTCTTCAACATATTATTTACCTAATTTCATCATCATCAGCTCATTAAACGTCCCCACCGAGGGGCACGAGCCTACCCGTATAGGGTGATTAGGCCTTAGTCGTCCACGCGGGCCCAGTGCGGATTGGACGACTTCACACACAACCTTCGAATCTCTTCGCAGGCGTGCATGAAGGTTCCCTCACGATGTTTTCCTTCACCGTAAGAGCGTCGGATAACGTACATATATTTTCGAAAAATCGAAAATACATTGGTACGTGTCGGGATTTGAACCTCAGCCCTCCCGGTAGGAAGGCGACAGTCCACACCACTGAGCCACCGACGCTCTACACTGAGCCACCGACGCTCTACCTAATTTACTACCTAACCTACCTAATTTATAAAGTACTTAATTGATAACCTTACCTATTCTTCTTACCTAAGGAATCTATTTTCTAACCAATCTGATTTCCCTTGTAGATCCCATTAAAGGTATCATTTAAAATTTCGAGCTTATAAATTCAGATTGATAAGCTATAATATATTTAAAAACTATCAGTAGTTTTCAAAATTTCAAGAGAGTGCATATTCTGGACCGTCTGGACACATTTTTCCGGGATTTCTTACGGAGTAGCTTAGCATACGGATTAGGAAATAAACATAAACCATATACCGTCGAATGTGTACAGTATAAAATCTAGGTTTTATACTAGCCATATAGGATCACAAACACTGAATATACAATGTAATACAGACACCGCGTTCCTTATGCGGCTTCACCCTCTCAATTTCGGTCCATCACTGAGATATATTGCAATCTGCGGTCCCACGGGTATATGTTTTTTCCGGATACCCAATGATATTCTGTATATATAAAGGTAGATACGCCATCCGTGCCTCAAAAACGAACCGCCGAAGAGACTACAGTTTGAACTCTTTTGCTTAGGTAAAGTGTTGGAAATTCGAAATATGTGTTGTGTTGTGTGCTGTCACTGCATTCGGAACACTTTTTTCGATTTTTTGTGAGCATATCACGAATCCATACTTTTTTACATCATTGGGGATACCATGTGACCTATATTTATCCCGATTAACTGTTTATTTTATTATACAGTATAAACAAAAGATTTTTACTACCCATGTGGTGTAATGGTCGAGAAGTCGGTTATTACACCAAGGATTCCGGGTTCGATCCCCGGGCCGTACAAACATTACAATCAAATAAAAAAAACAAGTGTTCATGAACAAGTCTATTTGTTATCGTCTGGGTGTTTCAATGTATAATATATATGTATTTACGCGTACAAAAAATGTATATAAGTATGTATATGAGTTGTTTAGTACCCTTACGTAAAGTAGACTCGGTACTGAGTCGTTTAGGTAGATACCACCGCAGTGCCAGATATCATGACGTAAAATAGGAGTGTTTTGCACTTTTGTGTTTCGGATGAGGGCACCGTAGCTAGTAAAATTGGGTAATAAAACGGGCACAGAGCAGTGGTGACGAAAAAATTATAACAACCTACTGTTATTCATTTCCTTCAACATAGCTTCTGTCATGGTCTGGCGCATGACTTCCCACCAGGTGAGCGCAATGACCGTTCACTTATGGCATAAAACAAAACAACGTCACGAGTTCACATGATACATTGCCTGTCATACTGCACCGTAGTGCAGCGGTGCATCTCTCAGACGCACCCTGTTCATGATTTAGTGACTTCACGGAGCTGGCTGAAGCCGAAATATTTGGACACACGGGAGACTATTGCGTATAGCTTGCTGCTTTGCTTTAAGCTATTAAAGCGATGGGTGATGAGAGTCACTTACACCTTATTAGACTATAACCGTTAGTATCCGTAATGGTGTGGACGCTTCCGATCGGGAGGGCGCAGGGTTAAAATCCGGCCACGTACCAATGTATCTTCGAATTTTCAAAATTATATGCACGTTATCCGATGCTCTTACGGTGAAGGAAAACATCGTGAAGAAACCTCCGCACGCCTGCAACGAGATTCAAGAGGTTATGCTTGAAGTCGACCAATCCGCACTGGGCCGAGATGACTAAGGCTTATACACCCTTTACTGGTGCCCCTCGGTGGGGAAATTTAATGAGCTGATTCGGTGACCCATTCGATAATCGACCATTGCAAAACTTGCTTGACTTACACGACTGTCAATCAAGGACTCTAAATCGCTTCGTCATCGAGCGATAGCTCTGAATGCAAATTTAATGCTGCTTTAATCCAATCATCATCAGCTCATTAAACGTCCCCTTTGAGGGGCACGAGCCTACCCGTATAGGGTGTTTTTAGGCCTTAGTCGACCACGCGGGCCCAGTGCGGTTGGAACCTCACAGCTATCCAATATCCTTTGAAGTTGTTTTTGCGCCGAAAATATGACCCAGTTTTAACCTCTGGCGTCATACTGTTTACATATAGAGCTACGTGCTATGGTAATGCATGAGATATATTATCATTAAGAACGCATTAACGTTATATTTTGTTCTCCAGAGGGAGGGATGATGTTATAAAATAGGATTTCAAGGATTCAGTATACGCGTATGATATGTGATTCATCATGCCATCAATAAGCTGGTATAAAAAGCGGTAGATTGTATAAAACTAACATTTTAGAATCTTTCGTTTAAATCTATTATGCATTACATATAAATAAAATTGAAGAGTTTGTTTGTAATATTGAAATAATAATTGTATATATGTTATTATATGTTTGCCTTCATGTGTGTGAATATAACAAATATACGGTATATATATTAAATATCAATTTTAAAATTTCTGATTTTGTGAAAACAAACATGACCTCAAAACTTAATTCAGATTCATTATTTAAATTAAGGTTTAGGGCTTCTCTTCAACTTTTCTTAGTAAACTTTTGGACATAAGTCTAGCAAGTCGTCAGTCCATTGGGCCGGAGGTCATCCCACGCTAAACTTATCAAGTCAAGGTCCCCACTACAGTACTCGTCTGCTTCAACGGCTATCGGTTCTGCGACATACGTGACCTGCCCACTGCTACTTTAACTTGCTTATCCAAGTATTCACCAATTCCATTAAATCCTTGTTTTTTACATTCATGATGGGCTTGCTCTTGAGCACAGACTACCCTAGTTGAAGAGACGTGCTCGGAGATGAGCGAGCTTGCCCATAAAAAACCTGTTCACTCGTTTTGATAAGTTATGTCAGATATGTAAACTTACCTGTATCGTGACAAATAATACTCTTTATTCAAATCATAATTATTATTTAAGCAACGCAACAATAACATTTGAACCCGGTTTAACATCTAATTAAGTCTTTGTCTTGCTAAATCTAATATACCACTGTATGTCGCCGGTACTCGACTAGGTAAATTCAGAGTATACGAATACTGCAAATAATATGAATATCCAGCTGTAGAAGACAGTGTAGTATTAAATTAACATGAATAATTCATTTTGTTCAGTATTTCCAGGAGGTTTATTGGAGCTTGCAATGTTTGGTGATAAGTTTTCATATTGTTGAGTGTTTCGTGGAGTAGTGCATATTAAATAAATATCCACTGACGCTCACACAGTGCCATCCAGCCACATTTTAAGCTAGGAGCTTGTTGTCAGGGTACGAAACAACTGATAAACCTACTGATATACATTTGTTTTTGTAAATACATACATATTATGCATAGAAACACCCAGACAACAAACATATATTATCGATATTAACAACCTCCGTTGTCCAGTGGTCTAAGCATTGGCATTAGATTCCTTCGTAATTCGGAGGACGTGAGTTCAAATCTTGCGTGAACTGAAACTACACTTTGTGCGACTTATCCCAGTTTGTTTAGGACATTGCAGGCTTGTATCACATGATGGTCTGAAAAGAAAGATTCCGTGCTTCTGAGGTTACGTAAAGTCGTCGATTTCGACTACATTTAAGATAGCAGTAGTAAACACCCAAAATAGTGGTTTATGAACTAATCTCTCCAAAGCCATATATTGTCCCTCTGGATGTCAAATTAAAGGGCGATCAAAGTGGCCTAATATTAGTTGTTTTATCATATTTAAGTTACTCGAAGTTTATAAAAATGGCTGCCAGCTAATACCACAACAACACAAATGCAGTCCAAGGTCTAAGGAAACGCCTGTAATAATGATTAATGATGCAAAAGCTTTCCCTAAATGTCCCTTATTCTATTTTCTCACAAAGGTCCCTTGTGTCGATACGAGAAATTAAGCATTCCTCGAATAACATTCGTACTAAAGCAGCAAAGAAAGGACATATCCTGAACGCGTTCTAAGCATATAGGTTTACGACGCCTAATACACTTTAGGCCAGGATAAATATATTGTTTTGGTTGTAAAAACGAATATATTTTTACTTCTGGGTGAAGTGATCGATAGTGCCCCTAATTTTAATTACTTTTTGGACTTGCTTTCCTCCAGATCCCAGAACTGATCTGTGTGTGTTTAAGAACGTCGACATATTTCAGAAAGGAAATTATTTAAATTGGTTTAAGCAGTCCCTACTGTATTAAGTATTTACACAAAAGCACTGACTGAAACATTAAAAATAGTCTCTTGAAGAGGAGAGAGCTCAGCGGTGTTATTAAAATAAGCCCCCTTAAACAAAAATAAAATAATAAAGAAAGCAAGTTCTCTCGATCAAATGTGAAAACACGAATTTAATTTGATGATTTATGTGCGACTTGTGGAAGGTTTGTTGATAATATTGGTGAAAGGGCTGGATAAAGAAATATTAAAAAGGTATTAAACTGGAAGGTTGTGAAGATCATGTTTCAAGACATTGATAACCACAAGCAATGTGCCGTCCCAGATATTACTTGCTGTTCGCGTAGTACATCCATATGTGCGAGGTAAAAAATCCGAGGCAAGACATATTTGAACGAGGAAATTGAACCGTCCAAGCAGTTTGTGCATGGAACCCTGCTACACTGAACGGAACATACTCGTAATGTATCTACCAATGATGTATGTTAAATGGTGCATCCGTTAAGAGTAAGAAATAAATAAATAAAAGGACCATTTCTTTATCCTAACAAGATTCATATTCTGTTACTGATTTATTGACTTATATATTCAAAGATAAATATTCGCCTACAAACATTTCTGCGACATTGATAAGAAATATCCTAATCCGTAATTAGAAAATTAGTATCTCAAAACATCCAGATAGTCAAACCAATCTGCCAATAAAAGTGACATACCCCACTCTTGGAAATTTTAAAGCCTTACGAAGCTACACTTGAGGCCAGTGAAACGGATAAATTAAAATTATTTTTATGGGACCAAGAACCGAACAGGACGTAACGAGCGTGAATATTCCGCGTCACATAATAAATGTGTCTGTTAATACAATTTATCGAGGGGGAAACGATTGAATTGTTAAATCAGCATGCGATACACATTTTGGATGAGCATACTTCTTAGTTCTTTATTTTCTTAGGTTATAGGTAATTAAGAAATCATTAATAAGAATCAGATTATTAAGGACGATGTATAGAAGCACCGGTGGCTTATTGGTGTGGACGGCTGCCTTCTAATCTTGAGAGTGTGGGCTCAAATCCGGCCATGTACAAAGGTACTTTCTAAATTATATGTATTTTCATCGACACTTTCTTTTTTATCGAACTGACTACTGCTTTTGGCCGCAGATGGCCTTTACAGCTTCACACGGCAATTGGCGAGAGCAGATGACTTTCAGCCTGAAACGCAGATGGCTCTCAGCCTTAAATTATCCAACGCTGTTACGTTAAGGAAACTCGTCCTAATCAGAGATGTTGTGGTTAGTCGACCAATCCGCACTGAGCCGCGTGGACGACTAATACCTATACACCTTTATGAGTTGACGATGATGAAGGACTATATATTGTGTTGAGATTAACAGCATATACCAGGCAATTGCCGAGTGCAGAGGGCTCTCAGTTTGCTTGTTTCATAATGCCTGTTACAGTTTAAGGGAAGCTAACCTTAAAACCTCTAGATACAGAAAATAAATTCTATTGTGTTCGTTGGATATATCCAACACGGTGGTTAAAGGGTAGTGTACCATTACATTATATTATAGAGCGAATTTTATGACAGAAGCTAGAGCTGGACAATATTATCCACCAGGTCATAAGTGACATTCATACTCGTACACCAGCCAAAGGGACACAGCGTAGTTGCTTACTTGTGTTGTACAGGTGTTACGTCACAATGTCCAGTGTTTTTACTGGCGGTCTCACTTTTTAGTACTGAACGAATCATACTAGAAATAACGTATGGCGGGAAGAACACCTAGATGTTAGGTTTCATGTTAATATTCACATAAATTGATCTGTTATGGACATATTTGTATAAATCACTTAACATTATTGTATCGAAGTTTGAAATCAAATGTAACTTTAATATAATTTACCCATAAATCCAGTTCTGTGAAGATATCACGTAGAATCATGCATACGACGAAGAAGTCTGATCTTGCATTGGAGATGAAACGTGCTCAAAAGTAAGTGCGGAATTATTGCTAAACTCCATTCAGTCAAGAAACATGTGAGCAATTTGGCACGAAATCCTCATAAAAGCGTTATCTCAAAGCATACCCACGTATCGCGTTAAATAGCCAGAATAATACCGATGACTTAAATATTGTGCATTTTACCTATTTGCTCCCAATAAGACATTCGAAACCTTGATGAACGCAATAAGTATATTGGCATAAATGAAGGTGCAGCAAATAACATACCGTTGTCTAAGCAAATAAATTTTCTTTAGTACTGTTCTATGTCTAGATATAACACCATGATTTGTAAAGCACTATAGATTATAATATGACAAGAGATTTTATTTTTATAGAATTGCCAGTAGTATCAACTCTAGAAACTGGTGGTCAACGACACTACAGCCTTGGTGGTTGATTTACTGAAGTTTTTTTGCTTATTAAATTTGAATGATGCACGGCTTGTATATTAAAAAATGGTTTCATTTATTTTTTTTACCAAAACATCGTGTGAGTTTTATCTGATATATTATTTGTATGCGTATTAAATACTATAGGATTTTGAAATTGAATTTAGGTATTTTAACTTTGCACTATTTTTCCCTTTCTTGTCTTTAATGTAATTAGTGTGTGAATGTCGAGGAGATTTTTTCTCAATTATGTGTAATTTACATGTATTTTATGTGTGTTATAAAGAAATGTATCCATCTAATTTAATATCTGCCAACATATAAAACAATTAACCTAACATCCCGGCCGCCAGTGTACACCAGATAAGGCACAACAAACGCAACATATTTACGATTCACAGTTTTTGCTTTCCATGTAAGAAACTTTCACGATCCGTGTAACAGTTGGAAAAGTTAGTGCCAAGTTGCCTCTCGCATATCTACTGTAATGAGTTCCTCATCTTTGTTTCCTTTTGAGTGTATTCTTTTTTGACGAAAACTTTCTTTTTTGGGGGCCCATAAAGTTTCTGCACGCAAAAAATGGGTTGTGCCTTTGTGAGATAATTTTGCGAATAGTTTTGCTCCTTGATATTTAATGCGGAAGGGAAGATACGCATTTAGAGTTTTACGAATATTATATATCATGTTTTTCCGCAAATAGGAATATATTTATGAGAGTTGCTTGAGAAAAATATATTATGAAAACGATTTGCTGATAAAAAGCAATAGTATAATTGATTACAATGTTTTGAACGTACGTCATTTGTAACTCAAGCCTACTTTTTCTGCTCCTGGTACATGATGCTAATTTAAATGTTATTTAATAGGCTTAAAGTCACCCAATGTGTCATAGAGAAGGCTATGTTAGGTGTTCACCGACACGAGGTCTGAAGTTAAGCCATCTGTAGAAGAAAGGTGTCCTTAAGTAAAGAACGTATTCCCATTCAAATGGTCGGCGACGCAGACCAGTGCCTTCTAGTATTGCAAATGTACATTGGCGGCGGTGTCATTTACCATCAGATCAGCCGTTTGCTCATTTACCCCCTATAGCATAAAAAATAGAGACCAAAAAAGCCCGCAGGGTAAGCAAGTTGAATTTTCAGTAAGCAGAGCAAGCACTGTCTTTCATAAGGTTCTAGAGTGGCGTCCACGTAATGGAATAGTAGTACGACAGTTGTTTGTTCTCTTATACCAAATCATCATCCGCCTATAAGATCCCACTGAAGGCCTTCTCACACAGCATGGCTATTAGGTTACACCAAAAAATATTCTGAAAAACTGAAGTGTATAACACTCCTATTTAATCTAACTAGACGACGTACACAGGCAACTGTCTAGTAAAATAGCCCAAAAGACTATTATTAAGGTCGTGCACTTTAATGCGAACTCTAACTTCAAGTAAACTACGTTAATTTCCAAGCAAACCATTTAATAAGTCAGTCTCAATAACTTTTCCAAATAGACCCATTGAAAGAGCAGACTTATTCCCTAGACCGACATAAAAACACATGGATAAGAAAAACGTTTGTATAAATTTTGTTTTTTTTATATCAGAGTCAAACAAGTTTTTTTTGTGGATTAGGGGACAAACAAGTTGACCGCTCATCTGATGGTATCCGTCACCGTCTCCTATCAACACTTGCAGGGCATTGAAATGAATGGCGGCTTTTTTTCAAAACTTCAGTGGGAAACGGGTAGCAATGCTCTATTCGTTCAGCATACCTTTAATAGGTACAGTTTTGGTTGGTACGTATGTGTATTTTACCTGATCTTCACCAAGAATAAATTCCATACACTGTAGACTTAAGAATTTATTTAGATTTCAGAATTTATTTATATTGGGGAGACCTATGTTTAGCTGTAGTCAATAAGGCGTAGTCAAACGCTGGCCTAATTAATGTAAAAAAAAAAACAAAGAAAATGGGCATTCCCCTTTTATATGTAAGAAAATCGAATTCAAACAAAGAACTCTATTTGAAATAAATAACTCCCCTAATGAAATGACGTATGCATTTTGCAATTAAAGTAAAATGAAGCCGTCCTCAAGAAATAATAACTTCACATCGTTTAATACCCAAGTAAAATCGTTTCGTATATTATGCATAAATAGTAAATACTCGAGTGACATTCTTCTAACATTTTACTTTTATAGTAATAGCAAGACGAAAGGGCTTTTTTTAATAAAACCCCAGGTCAAAACCCTTGCTAACAAATTTGCGTTTCATTCGTCTTGAATTTTGTTTTCGAGGGTCATCATGAATTTCTGCCCAGCGCCGGATCTTCAATTTTTTTTAGGTGGGGCAAAAATTTAGAAATGCCGCCCCCGCCCTCTTTTGTTTATTTTTACCTTTATCATCCTATATTATTTCACTAATTTATATAATAGGTCCTCAAATTGATTGACATTTGGACAAAGCTGCAACTTTTTAAAAACTTTTTAATTGTGTAAATATAATAATGACTCCATCATTGCATTAATGATGGGGAGCGGGTTAAATGTAAGCAAAAAAGATATTCTTTCTGGATTCTCAGTATTGTCAGGGCTCAATGTAAAGAAAATTGTTGTAAGTGCCTTTCCATTTTCTAGGTATTATACACCTAGCCAGAATAACTGTATTCACTTATTGAATACTCTTTTATATAATTTAACATATAGTCATAGTGACAAGTTTATGTTTTTTGACATAAACAAATTTATAGAAAATAAGTTTATTTTGACTGGCAAAACTTTTTATTTGCCTTATAAAATAAAAAAGAAACTAGCTACTTTGTTAGCGTTTAACATTAAAAATTTATTTATTCAGACTTTGGAAGATGTTCCAAATAATTTAAATTATATAATAAGACAATAGAGGACTTCTCTGGCAAACCGGTGACAAAGGAAAATCCCAACTGCCTTAAAATTATTCATCAGAATATTCAGGGGTTTTCTGGAAAGGAATTAGAATTAGAATTATTTTTAAATAAAATGAATGTTGACATACTATGTATTACCGAGCACTGGTTAAAGCAGCATGAACTAATTATTAGTATTGATAACTATATGGTCAGTAGTTCGTTTACTAGGAAATCGGCTATTAGAGGCGGGTCACTAATATTATTTAATAATAAAAAAATTTAAAGAGCGTAAAGATGTGGTGTCGCTTTCTGTGGAACGAACTATTGAACTAGCGTGTGCAGAGCTGGAGCAACATGTAATCGTTTGTGTGTACAGGCCTCCATCAGGGAATTTTAATGTATTTGAGACTACTATGGAAGAAGTATTAAGAAAAATAAGTTCATCTAGTAAAAAAGTTATTGTTTGTGGTGATTTTAACATTAACATTTTAGAAAATTCACCAAATACTGTTAGGTTTCTAAATCTTTTTAAATCATTTAATTTAATTAATCTTTTTAATGAACCTACAAGAATTACTTCAATCTCGGCCACTTGTTTAGACAACATTTTTTGTAATTTTGATATAAATGACAAGAGTATAATAAATTTCATTAATTCTGATCATAGCGGACAGATGGCATCGTTTGAGCACCGTCTTGCCCCAACTTCATGTAATTTTGTTTGTCGGCCAATTACAACATATCGCATAGAAAAATTTAAGGAAAATATATCTAGCAAGTTGCCTTTATTAACTTATAGTAATGAAAATGTCGATGAACATTATAATAAATTATTTAGTGTAATTGAAAAGGAATTTAATGGTACATTTCCAAAAAAACATGTCAGATTAAATACTTTAAAATCTAAATTTAGCGACTGGGCCACTACTGGTATTTATACAAGTAGAAAAAAGTTATTTGAATTGTATGATGTTAAGGCTAATACTAATGACCCTGTTATCATAGAGTATGTTAGAAATTATTCAAAATTATTCAAAAAAGTTTGCGCAGTAGCTAAAGCTAATTATTTTAAAAATAAAATAATCAATGCTACTAATAAAAGTAAAGTTTCGTGGAATATCATCAATAAGGAGACTTGTAAAAATAAAACACAAGATAACAAGATCTCACTGAATATTGATGGCAGGAGTCTTGATACTGACTCTCAGGTGGCAGATGCATTTGAAAAGTTCTTTACTAATATTGCTGTCACTGTAACTAGTAAATTAAATTCAAATCCTCATCTTGCTGTTTCTCTCCTCAAGTCACATGTTGATGAGTGCAAAACGTCTTTTAGATTTACACATGTAAATGCAGGGATAATCATTAGAACTTTTAAAGAGTTAAATATTAAAAAAACAGAGGATTTATGGGGACTCTCTACAGAAATACTTAAAAATATAATTATATGTATTGCTCCTCACTTAGCTGTTATTTTTAATCAGTGTGTTGACCAGGGCAAATTTCCAAATTTGATGAAATTCAGTAAAATCATACCTTTATTCAAATCTGGAGAAAAGAGTGACCCGTCTCACTACAGACCTATCTCTATTCTCCCAGCTCTAAGTAAGATATTTGAAAAAATTATATTTAATCAATTATTGTCTCATTTCAACGTAAACAAATTATTACATAGCAATCAATTTGGATTTACTAAAGGCAGATCCACTACTGATGCAGGAGTGGCACTAATGAAACATATTTTTGAGGCGTGGGAAAATAAGCAAGATGCTATAGGAATATTCTGCGATCTATCGAAGGCATTCGATTGCGTTAACCATAATACTCTCCTCATGAAGTTGAAGCATTACGGTGTCGATAAGGACGCTCTTAATTTAATACAATCATATTTAACGAATAGAGTCCAAAACGTACATGTCGGAGAAACAAGTTCCAGCGGAGCCCTTTTATTGATGGGCGTTCCCCAGGGCTCAATATTGGGACCTTTATTATTTTTAATTTATATAAATGATCTACCTTATTATACTCAAAACCTATGTGAAACTGTATTATTTGCTGATGATACATCTCTTATATTTAACGTGGATAGACAAAAAGAAACTTTTGACGATGTAAATACTACACTTTCTCAGGTATTACATTGGTTTACGACCAATAATTTACTTCTTAACTCTAAGAAAACCAAATGTATTAAGTTCACAATGCCTAATGTAAGGCAGGTAGATACTTTCATCACTTTGGATGAAGGACCCATGGAAGTAATAAATTCAACCGTTTTCCTGGGTATAAAATTAGACGCAAAATTGCAGTGGGGTCCCCATATTGCGGCTTTGGCAGGAAGGCTTAGTTCCGCTGCATATGCTGTAAGGAAGATAAGAAGTCTCACTGATATTGAGACTGCAAGACTTGTGTATTTTAGCTATTTTCACAGCGTGATGTCTTATGGTCTACTTTTGTGGGGGTCTGCTGCTGATCTACAAACAATTTTTGTATTGCAGAAAAGATCCATCCGTGCCATATACGGCCTTAAATCACGTGACTCACTAAGGGAATTATTTAAACATATTTTAACATTACCGTCTCAGTACATTCTAGACTGCGTCATCTATGTACACAAAAATTTACATGTATTTTCAAAAAAGTCAGATAATCATAGTTTGAACACTAGGAACAAACACAAACTTGCCGTTCCAAATCTTAGATTGCATAAGGTTGGGAACTCATTTGTGGGATTAAGCATTAAAATATTTAATAAGCTACCACAAAATGTAATTGATTTACCCCTGCATAAGTTTAAGTCTCATGTAAAGTCTATTTTAATAAAAAAAGCTTACTATAGTGTTGAAGATTATATAAATGATAAAAACTCATGGACATGTTGATTTCCACGCCTGCACTACTTTTTTTTTTTTTTTGTTGTCATCTATTTAAATTTATATAATACTTAACTGCTTAATAGTACTTTTGTAGATTATTATATTTTTACCAATACATAATACGATATTAATTGAAAATATAATTTGCTTTATATAATTATTTTGATTACAAATGAATCTGTATTCAACACAATTTTTTTGAAAAGAGTAACTACTGAGTTTCTTGCTGGTTTCTTCTCAGTGGAAAACTACCTCCCGAACCAGTGGTAGCTTCATTTGACATTCATAAGTGTTCTTTAAGGACCTAAACTGAATAAACACTTTTCATTTTCATTTTCATTTACGCAGCTGTGATCAGTTTCAGAGATATTACATCTCCTTGTCTTGCTCCTCGGTGCCAATGATAAGCCAATGGTAAGCTCTTCATGTACTCGGCCTGACATAGTAGCGCTCTCGTACAAACATCTCAACAATTCGATATAGCAGTAGTCAAGTCAGGCACCGTTGGAGGGAATGACACAGCACAGCCCAAGTCTCGATCGAATCGAAGGCTTTCTCATAGTCCACAAACGCCAAACATAATGGTCAGTTATACTCTCCGCTCTTCTGTATAACCTGCCACAGCGTATGTAATATGTAGTCTATGGTGCTGAAGCCTTTGAGGAACCCGGCTTGTTCGGAGGGCTGGAAATCGTCAAACATATGCGCGAGACGGATCATAATGACTCTGGAGAATAACTTGAAGATGTGGCACAATATCGTAATGGGTCGTTAATTCTTCAATAAGCTTTTAATATCTAAGATAACTCGTTACAGATGTAAAAACGGCAAGATTAGTTTATTTTAGTCATTTTTATAATGTAATGTCGTATGGTCTACCGTTGTGGGGTACGGCTGCCGACATTGATACAATATTTGTGCTACAAAGAGAGCTTTTATCTACAACCTTAGACCACGTGACTCTCTTAAAGAACAGTTCAAAGAAATAAATTTGTTTTTTGAAATGTAATTTTGTATATTTTGTCGTTCATAAGTGCTTTTTTAAGCCTAATTTAAATAAATGAATTTTGACTTTAACTTATCATACCCGGAATATTAGGCTCTCTCCAAGCGGATACGAAAACTCGTTCGCAGAGAATTCTACTATTTCAATACAAGGTTAATTAAGGACCTTATTAAGGAGAACAGGGGGCCCAAAGTTTTCCAAAAACCACTTGGAATGTACGTGCCCTACTAAGGCACCATTGTACGTAGGATATCCCGGATGTTGACGTTAGCGAAATTAGTGCAGCACTGAAGCAGCTGAGAAATGAAAGGGCCCCGTGGGATGACGGTATTACGACAGAACTCCTAAACACCGGTGGACAACCCATCCTTAGGACATTAGGTGAGCTCTTTTAATGCCGTCATCTACCTGGGAACTACACTGGAAGCGTGGTCCACAAGCGTTCTTTAAGAAGGGTGATAAAGCTCTCTTGAATGTCCAAGAATAAGTTTACTTGGGCTAAAACTTGACCGGCACAATTTCGGAAGGGAAGCTAGTAGGAGGATTCATTTGGGCTGGACGGCATCAGGCAAGTTACATCAGATCTTCACGTCGACGATTCCGCAACGCTTAAGGACAAAAGTCTTTGAGAAATACGTCCTACCCATACCACAACGCAGATGAGACATGGACACTGACTGCGGATTGGTTCAGAAATTCAAAGTTACTCAACGAGCGATGGAGCGTGCTATGTTGGGAGACTCTTATACATAAAATCAGAAATGATGTTATCCGCAAAACACTAAAATTACCGGCATAGTTCGCCAGATTAGCGAACTGAAGTGGCAGTGGGTAATGATGTCGCAGAACCGATGGCCGTTGGAGCAGACGAGTTCTGGAGCGGAGACCGCGTCTTGGCAAGCGTAACGTAGGACGCCCTCCGGCCGATGGACCGACAACTTGCGAAAAGTCGCTGGTGGAGTCTGGATGAGAAAACGGAGGATCGGAATATCTGGCGCAAAATGAGACCAATGTCCAACAGTGGACTGCGATAGGTTGAATAGAGAGGGAAAGGTTTAATCACCTTTCTTGAAGAAGAACACCACCACGCCATTGCTCCTCACCTTTGGTGTCGCACCATCACCGATTCCGGAATTAAAAAGCTTCTGAAGGGTCTTAAGCACTGGCGTGCCCCCTACTTTCAAAAGCTCTGCGGTACCTATATCCGTCGTAGCGGGGGTCTAATAACGCTTAAGCTGTTTCATAACCATCCTAACCTCGGCAAAAAAGCAATGTCATTAAAAAGTTACAATTTTCAATTATTGGTATTGATATTAATCAATTAAGTTCTATAATGAAATAAGACTACTCGCCTCAGCTTTTTCGAAGTCATGTCGTGAAGCGACAAATGAGAAGACCAATAATAGAGGGATATGGAATTTAATATAAAACCTAATACAAATTAACTAAACGTGGATGGGAATGAGTGGAGGTGTAAAGTGAGAGGTATGTATGATGGTGTATAGTGTGGTAGCTTGAATCTTCCTTGTTCGTCTTCTACAGCTTAGGATGCACCGGTAAACCAGGGATGAGCACGATGGCACGGCAGTGAGTTTGAGGCGCCGTGGAGGGCTTGATTCCACAGAGCCGCGTAGTATTAGGGCGCTTCCAGGGATTCACTGGCACCTGGTGCGCGTCAGCTCCGGCGATAGGACACCCGAAGCTCCAATAGTTTGGCTTCTCACGTAACAGCCTCGGCAGCAGCAGCGGCAGCAGCGATTTGTGGAATGTAAATGAGAGTTTGGTATATTATGATTCTCCACAAAGAATAGACTCGTATCAGACTAGTAAAATAATCCAAAGAAACTGGTAAAAGAATGAATCGAAAAGCCTATACAGCAGCCAAAGGCCTCTATTTATATCAGCCTTTGACAACCGTCAAATTTCAAATCATTTCTATTTAATTTCGAAATAAATTAGATTTTAACGTAGGTCATATAGCTAAAATAGGGAATTTAAGAATAAATTCAGCGTTGCTAGGGGAAACGTCATAGATATAAACAAACATGTCAAATAAATGAAAAAGGTGATTTAAATTCTAAAAAGAAAAAATAAAAGATTGGATGGAGAATGAAGGAAAAATGTATGCATCTAATGCAATGGGTCCGGTATATAAGTTCCCGGACCGAAGTATTGCGGCTGAAAGAATCGAGAGTTACAATGCATAGTGATATTGAAGTGAAAAATAATGTAAATACATATTGTAAAATTGAATAAAAGTAAATAACAAAAATGAAAAGGTTAGTACTACATTTCCTACATTTCCCCAAAACCCCAGAAAAATTTTCGACTAGAGAAAATTTTTATAAGAGAAGTCCGAATAGTAACCAGGGAACACTGCTTCACACATCCATACAACCTTACATTGATTCAAACTTCTTCACTCATGCTATCATTCATACCATAAGGGTGGAGTTCACATTCTATGACTGCCACTCTAGAAGGAGGTTCCAAAATAACAATAGGCTTATTTATGAGGGAGTTGTCATCCGCTCCACGAGTGGAAAAAAAAATGTAATCAGGGCTTATTTAAGGAGTGATCAGCCGCTCCAGCCTAGGCTTATTTAACGAGTTGCCAACCGCTCAAAAGAAAATAGGACAGCACATGGCAGTGCCGAAGGAGTCTAAGTAAGGCCATAGTAGAAGTAGTGGTAGTAGTAGTAGAAGGCCTTACAAGACAATAGTAGAGAACAAGGGCAATAGTAGTCCCTTGTTAAAAAAAAAGAAGAAGGGCAATAGTGGTCCCTTAAGAACATAAAAATCAATAAAAAAAAATTTAGAAGGTAGGAAAAGTAGTACTAAGTAAGGAATGGAATTATGAATCTAGTGTGAATGAATACAAATGTATTAAAGTAAAATATATGAATGTGGTAGTAAATAAATAAATGTATGGGCCAAAAGATGCCAAAGGAAAACGATAATGAAAATACTAGATAAAGTATTGTTTTGGAATTTAGAAAAAATATGATAGTAATATAGAATGTAGTAATAAATAATGTATGGGCCAAAAAGAATGCCAAAGAGAAGATGATAATGAAAATACTAGATAAAGTATTGTTTTGGAATTTAGAAAAATTAAGTAAAAATAGAATTAAGAATATAGATAGTAACTAAGATAATAAGTAAAAGTAGAATTACAAATATAGAATATTATAAATAGTTATACTTACAAGAATATGTACATGTATCTAAAAGAATATAATAATACGGGGAGATATAAAAGTATGATTCTAGGGGAGATAAATGTAACAAAATGAAGTGAATGAGATGTGTGGGTTCTAAGAATTTGAAGTTGGGCGCCAATTTGTCGTGAAGCGACAAATGAGAAGACCAATAATAGAGGGATATGGAATTTAATATAAAAACCTAATACAAATTAACTAAACGTGGATGGGAATGAGTGGAGGTGTAAAGTGAGAGGTATGTATGATGGTGTATAGTGTGGTAGCTTGAATCTTCCTTGTTCGTCTTCTACAGCTTAGGATGCACCGGAAACTGCAGGGATGAGCACGATGGCACGGCAGTGAGTTTGAGGCGCCGTGGAGGGCTTGATTCCACAGAGCCGCGTAGTATTAGGGCGCTTCCAGGGATTCACTGGCACCTGGTGCGCGTCAGCTCCGGCGATAGGACACCCGAAGCTCCAATAGTTTGGCTTCTCACGTAACAGCCTCGGCAGCAGCAGCGGCAGCAGCGATTTGTGGAATGTAAATGAGAGTTTGGTATATTATGATTCTCCACAAAGAATAGACTCGTATCAGACTAGTAAAATAATCCAAAAGAAACTGGTAAAAGAATGAATCGAAAAGCCTGTTACAGCAGCCAAAGGCCTCTATTTATATCAGCCTTTGACAACCGTCAAATTTCAAATCATTTCTATTTAATTTCGAAATAAATTAGATTTTAACGTAGGTCATATAGCTAAAATAGGGAATTTAAGAATAAATTCAACGTTGCTAGGGGAAACGTCATAAATATAAACAAACATGTCAAATAAATGAAAAAGGTGATTTAAATCTATTAAAGAGAAAAAATAAAAGATTCAATGGATAATGAAGGAAAAATGATATGCATCGAATGCAATGGGTCCGGTACGTATAAGTACTCCCGGACCGAAGTAATTGCGGCTGAAAGAATCGAAAGTTACAATGCATAGTGATATTGAAGTGAAAATAATGAAAATAATAATGTAAATACATATTGTAAAATTGAATAAAAGTAAATAACAAAAATGAAAAGGTTAGTACTACATTTCCTACAGTCACACTGGATAAAAAAGGCGTTTTATTTCCAATTTATTTTGTATTTTCTTTAAAAACGTGGTCGCTTGATGCAAGTAAAAGGAGCTTATTATTTATTTTTTCAATTGTAGCTGTCCATCATGAAAATGATATAGCTTTAAAGCAGGCTAAGTTGGCATCAATTAACATAGAGAATAACTACGTAACTTTGAATAATACACTGCTGCCCTGTATAGAAGATCGACGAGAGAGTTTTCGTATACAGCGTCATTCCTCAGATCGCAGCTGCACCCGCCTGCTGACCGTGATCTGCGGGCGCTATTTAGAACTATGCAAAAAAATGTAATAGTTCAGTAACATGCCTTACTCCGCGCTCCGGCTATCAGTCGTATTTCTATGGCCATGCACTTGTACTATTATTTATTCCGCGGGCAAGTAAGGTAAATGATGAGTGGTCCATTAGTCTGTTTGCCGCCCCCTGACCGTGCCGCCCGGGGCACGTGCCCCCGTCTGCCCCCCCTAGATCCGGCCCTGTTTCTGCCTGTCTGAAGTCTAGAATTAAAGTGGCTTGTTGCAATTTCCCAGCCACTATTATCTTCGTTAAACTAGTATGGTTTGATTATTTTTATTTCTACGTTTTGTAATCGCACTTAAGTGTCGTATGGAATTTTCCAGTTTCATTTCGAGATAAAAACTTTTTTTATTATAAACAGTTTTTGTGTTTACTTTCTTATTCTTTGTAACTCTTACATCAATATTATCTCTTGATAGGTTTCAGAAAATGGGATCA
The DNA here is from genome assembly GCA_019425675.1 of Leucinodes orbonalis. Taxonomy (NCBI): domain Eukaryota; kingdom Metazoa; phylum Arthropoda; class Insecta; order Lepidoptera; family Crambidae; genus Leucinodes; species Leucinodes orbonalis. Next base: position 101,711 of record PQWD01004565.1, read on the forward strand.
ATTTCGAATAATTATCGTGCGCACGCAGCATAATGGTCATTCGATTTCATCTATTATTATTGTGTTTTTAAATTGTTTACATTATAGAGCGTCGGTGGTCAGTGGTGTGGACTGTCGCCTTCCTACCGGGAGGGCTGAGGGACCCGACACGTGCCAATGTATTTTGAATTTTCGAAAAATATATGTACGTTATCCGACGCTCTTACGGTGAAGGAAACATCGTGAGGAAACCTTCATGCACGCCTGCGAAGAATTCGAAGGTTGTGTGTGAAGTCGTCCAATCCGCACTGGGCCCGCGTGGACGACTAAGGCCTAATCACCCTATACGGGTAGGCTCGTGCCCCTCGGTGGGGACGTTTAATGAGCTGATTATGAAATTGTTTACATGCTATTGTGGCTTATAAATGATTTTTAACTTTGTTTCTTTTCTTCTCTTTGTTCTTGTATATCTTATTTCGCAAATTCTATTCTAGAACAACAGGAGCGTGCAGCGAAACTTCATCGCTAATGGAACGCTCTCAGTATTTGCTAATATGTTGCCACAATTACATATACATGGCGTGCGAATTAATTTCCTAGTTTGAGCCACATGCGGTGCGAAATGTATGCTGCATTCATTATTTCGCTCCAAATTGCCTGTGACGTCATTACATAGTACTCGAGTGCGTCATCTTAAATGGCAAAGCTGAGTAATGTATGTTTGTCACATCGAGTTGCGAAATAGGGGCTTTGCAAGTAATGCCCAGGAAAGTAGGCTAACTGTGACTGTAAATCTTGTGCTTGAACCCATGGTACTTTTCTTTAGTTAATGAAATATTTTAGAGACCTACATAAATACTTAGAAGATGAATATCGTGTTTACCGTTATCGTAATGGCGCAATTATCCACAATAATATTATAAAGTATGTCTGTTTGTCCGTCTTTCAGGCCAAAACGGAAAGACGAACATACGTGTTTTTAAGTGCAAATAGTTTCAGGGTTGGAGAGTGACAGAGATAACTTTTTGTGTAATTTTAACCTTTACTAAAATGGGGTGTGGAGATTTTATTATTTTTCCACCACAGACACCTTAAAACGTCAAAAACAATAGATTTTACAATGTATAATTCCTGGCGGTCAACGGGTTAAAATACCTAGATAGCTAAGAAATTGGTATGCGGACTATTTGAAACTACCAAGAAAAACTGACGTCTTCGAGGATATCCCAGAAGTGTGACTGTGATCAAGGGCGGATCCAGGTTAGGCGCCAGGAGGGGGTCACATAGTAGTAGTCAAGTTAAGAACTTATAAGGTATTTTGTTAATGTACCTTAGTATAGTACTAAAAATAGCTCAGGGGGGCTATGACCCCCTCCCTGGATCCGCCGTTGACTGTGATGCACCTCAGACAATGGAACACCTCTTGCCCGAACTTTATTATTTATTTCTATTGAAATATTGAGAGCGTTCGACTGCCATCTCACCTGATGGAAAGTGACGATGCAGCCTAAGATGTATCACGAAAACTCAAATAATGCCTATTTACTCTTGCCTTGAAAATCCTTAAATTGTATGTATCGGGAAATACACACGCAGAAAGGTCATTCCACTGCTTTGCAGTTCGGACGTTGAATGAAGTGCCGAACTGTTTAGTACGAATGGGTGGTATATCGACAACAAAGGGGTGGAATCCCTCCCTACGACGAGTTGTCCGATAAAGAAATGGCGCTGGAGGAATCAAATTGTACAATTCCAACGTACTCTCTCCGAACAACGTGTAGAAGATGGCCATTTTCGTGCAGTTTCTGTGATCTGTGACAGAGCGATTGAAGTGATCAAATTTTAGGCGCATTATCATAATTATATTATGTTGTTATATAAATATCCACTCACATTCACACAACGCCATCTAGCCCCAAGTTAAGCGTGAAGCCTGCATTATGGGTACTAAACAACGGATAAACATACTTACCTATATATTTTTTTTTAGTAAATACATACATATTATACATAGAAAACACCCAGACCATAACAAACAGATATGTTCATGCACACAAATGTTTGTACTGCCCGTACAACATTTGTGTGCATGAATTGGTCGACAAATATATATTATTACTAGCTTTTGCCCGCGGCTTCGCTTCGGGATAACACGGTACTTACATTTACCACTATACATAGGATTTCCCCTCCTCCAACTTTAAAGGTTTCGGGGTCAACTTCAGAATTTTTTTTAGCAAAAAATATTTTTATAGTGAGCTAACCTTAAAAGATAGACATATGCTGTCGCGGATTTTTTGTAGACCATTAAAAGCAGAATAATACTCTCATACATGACTTTTGTGTAACTTTAAACCGTTTACGCAGCGTACGCGCGGAAGCTCCAAGTATGAAAAAATACCCCGATTTTGAAACATTCTTCATTGCTGCTCCGCTTCATTACTCGTAGCGTGATATATATAGCCTATAGCCTTCCTCGATAAATAAGCTATCTAACACTGAAAGATTTTTTCAAATCAAACCAGTAGTTCCTGAGATTAGCGCGTTCAAACAAACAAACAAACTCTTCAGCTTTATATATTAGTATAGATAACGACGAATTGGCAACTAGTCCGAAGCACAACCCGAAATAAGTGCAGAAGCGAAACGAATTTCGTTAAGGAACATTCCAGAATTAACTTTAGTAACTGAACAGTGAAGGGTTAAGTTGGTCTAACTTTACATGTTTAATCTGAGCCGCACTGTTGGTTCCACATAAGTAGGGTGCCACCTGTCCTTATTTTTCCGGATTTGTCCTAGTTTTGACTTCTGGGGCCGTCGGATAGATTTTAGAAAACGTTCGGGTACAATGAAGACACTTTTCTGTTAGGAAAACTCCACATTTTATTCTTATCTATATAAGTGATAAATTGAAATTGCTTGTGGTTAAAAAATTCATCCGCAATGTACCCTTATTTTAGTACTATTGGCAAAATAATTGAAAATGTTTATTATTTGTTGCGGTCATATACGATCTACGATTTTAAGAAAGCTACCTAATGAATAAAACTTTGTGCACTTTTAAATTTTCAAGCTGTTTATCTCTAAGTGCAGATGAATGATTTATTTATTTATTTTAAAACATCTGCGTAATAATGGCGAGTAAAATTAAAAAAAACAAAACAAAAAGAAAACTTGCGAAATTTATAAAAGAATTTGAAACAATGTTTCTTATTAAATTGCACAAAAATACTTTTTTAGACATATCCGGTGAAAAATCCAATGTTTCAGGTTGTCTAGGATTTGCCGTGTTTATCCGGCGTCGGCTTTAAGTGATGGTAACCCTATAAGTGATGCTAGGTGCGACACGGTTCGTCAGCTGTGACGCGGAGTCGTATCTTTGCAAAGTTTGGTAAGTTCAAGTGACATCACAAGTTTGAGTATTACTTTATGAAACATGAGGTTTCAAGGAACATGTTTTTGAATTTAAACTTACTGTGAATAGAGCGTCGGCTCAATGGTGTGGACGTCGCCTTCCTACCGGAGGGCTGACGTTCAAATCCCGACATCTACCAATGTGTTTTCGAATTTTCGAAAATATATATACGTTATCCGACGCTCTTACAAAAAACAACGTGAGGAAACCTTCATGCACGCCTGCGAAGAGATTCGAAGGTTGTGTGTGAAGTCGTCCAACCCGCACTGGGCCCACGTGGACGACTAAGGCCTAATCACCTTATACGGGTAGGCTCGTGCCCCTCGGTGGGGACGTTTAATAAGCTGATGATAATGATGAGGACATTACGGCCTAAATCACCTGATTATCCGAAAAGACAGGTGATTCCGTGCTTAAAGGAGCACGAGCTCGTGATGATGATGAATGATGGTAGTCGTTAACACCCACCATTTCGCATTGGGCCCGCCTGGTGGGCTACGTCCCAAACGCCCCATAATGGTCAAGGATGTAAAAAGTATAGATTCCTGAAGTATAGATTTTTTTATGATTGTCCTGAATAGTTAAATTAACCTTTGATATTTACTACCACGTAACGTTGATTACTTTTCCATAAAAATATATAATTAAGGGTTGAATTTAAGGCAGACGTGGGTAATTACAGATAGTGTGGTCCGGTAATTAAAGTGAGTTCCTGTGGGAAATTATTTTAAACGGATGTCAAATGTTGTTAGGTTAATAGAATTTTGTATTAAGACTAACTAACTAAACTAACCAATGAGATTCTTGAAATTTCTTAATTTAAAATTATTAACAAACACAACAAAGAATAAGTTCATGTCAAACTTACAAGCACCCATACATTGCCGGAACGATACGACCTAGTGTCATTCAAAAAAGACCGTACATTCTTTTAAAGGGCTGGTAACGCAAATCTGGGATCCTTTGGAATCCTTTGGATCTTCAATTATTAATTATTTTTTATGTATTAATTGTAGATTTCGTCGTTAAACAGGCGAAAGGAGAGCACGTAGCAAACATTAATATAACAAATATCCACCGACATCCATTTTAGCCATTTAAGCAAAAAGCTTGCTATGGTTACTAAAAACGCTGTACATTTAGAACGCGCAAGCATTTGTCCACAAAAAACTTATAAGGTTCATACGTATCATACGAACCAAGGACATCATCATCATCAGCTCATTAAACGTCCCCACCGAGGGGCACGAGCCTACCTGTATAGAGTGATTAGGCCTTAGTCGTCCACGCGGGCCCAGTGCGGATTGGACGACTTCACACACAACCCTCGAATCTCTTCGCAGGCGTGAATGAAGGTTTCCTCACGATGTTTTCCTTCACAGTAAGAGCGTCGGATAACGTACATATATTTTCGAAAATACATTGGTACGTGTCGGGATTTGAACCTCAGCCCTCCCGGTAGGAAGGCGACAGTCCCCACCACTGAGCCACCGACGCTCTTATGTTGTAACCAAGGACATAAGGTATAGTAATCAAGAACTAGCGTTTATTATTGTTTTGATCAACCCAACAGGTTCGATCTTGATCACAAACAAACATGTTTAAGCACATAAATGTTTAAACTGTCCAAAGATCGAACCCTTGGTGTAATAACCGACTTTTTATGTTAAAGCGTACAGGACAGTTAAGACGCTCACCTGATGGTAAGTGATATGCCTGACCATGCCAGAGGGCATTGAAGGAGACCAACAACTGATAGACAGTTGTTATTTTCCGTCAATGTCGCACTGCGCCCGACACCAGAGACAACAGATGTTAGGTCTCTTATACCCGTTAATTTTACTAGCTACAGTGCCCTCATTCCGAAACACAAAAGTGCATAACACTTGTTTCACGGGACGATACCTGGCACTTCGGTAGTACCTACCTAGACGACTCAATATCGAGTCAACCACCTTGCCGACTATTTAACATTACACCGATTGAGTCGTCAATCGAATCTGGCCATGTAACAACTAATATTTCATATCAAATCTTGGCACAAAAATAAGTAAACACTCCAAACAGAAACTCTGCTTAATATTCTTCGTTGAAACGAACATCAACTCTGAGCGTAATACAGCCTTCGCTCGTCTAATTTGACACCGCAATGTTTCATGGAGGTATTTTAATCTGTAACACGTGTGATGACGTCACAGAAGACGGGAAACAACGGTGACGTAGGCAGGGTTTTTGATGAAATATGGGAGCAATTAATCTGGTGAATGCTCTTGAAGCAAAACGTAAGAGGAGGAATTATGTATTTTTCTGTGATATCATTATTATCAGTCTTCCCAAAGAGCAGAGCTTCGGGATTGGTCTGGGTTTTTTCTATGTATAATAATATTTAATTATTTTTCTCAACACAAACATACGACATAGACTAATGTCTGTCTATATCATAGAGGACATGATTAGATTGTGTGAGATTGATGCCTGATAAAAGTACCTGAGTTACAGGCCAGGTCAGGAATGACAGGTTATAGGTTTCTTTCTATGTATAATATATATGTATTTCCAAAAAAAATGAGTAGGTGTATCCGTTGTTTAGTACCCATATTACAGTCTAATACTTAATTTGGGACTGGATTGCGCTGAGTGAATGTCAGTGGATTTAAGCCGTAGTAACCAACCTCGCGCCAGGCTCTAAACGGAATGGTCTTCTTTCGGATGAACTTGTCGCTATTGTACTCTGTTTGATTTCACAGCTTCACTCTGTGACACCCAGGTGGTGTCAAAATAAGGTGATTTTAACCGTATTTTTTCCGTTTTGTGTTACACTGTTTCTAACTCCTCCCTATTACTGCTTCTGTTCTCTATCCTCTTGTGAGATTTTTTTTTATGTGTGTGTAGCTTTCCTATATCTCTTTGAATTTGAAATCCTGTATTTTAGAACGAGACTCAAAGTTTATCTTTACTTAAATTGAGATAGAAAGGGAAAGCGCTGTATACGATAAATAGTGACATCCCTTTCCAACTATATTTAAGTAAAGATTAATGCTCAAGTCTCGTTCTCGAATACGGGCCTGAAAATTCCTTTAGTAGATATTTTTTTTAATTGACAATTTTTTCATTAGGTACTTGTACATTTTTTATGACACTACCTCCGGTTTCAAAATAGAAGACTTCACACTCACCACATTAAGACGGAGTTTGAAATTAGATCTCTGTAATAGTTCAGGGCCTGGTGTCTTGTTTTACAAGGCCTCAGCCTAGTTCAGACACCAGATTTCTGCAATGAAACTGTATATACTTACATGTTTCGCGTTTTGTTTGTAAGGTTGTAGAGTAAATAAAGACATTTTATTTATTTGTTTGTTTAAATTTGCTAGAAGCTAAAATTTACGCAAAGTCAATATTCTCGTGTTTTCACTGTTATTTCTTAACCACCTGAGATTCACAGGAGATGATAATATTATATTAATACCGGCACGTGTAAATAATCTTCCTATAAAACACTCCATTTTTTGTTTACCACGATTTTTATATTAGCCAGGGAATATTTGTATGCGTGTCAACCAAATTTCGTATTTGATGTTGGAGATTGAAATATAATAAGTAAGGCAAGTTACTAGATGTAATTTTAAATGTAACAGGTTCTTTGTCAACACGTGGATTTTTTTCGAGTAGGTAATAATATTTATCCTTTTAGTCTAATCAAATATGTTATTTGTAAATTATAAGTACCTGTTTATCAAAAACATATCATTATTGTATGTCATATCTAACACAAGTAGTTTTTACCAAAAAAATCCTCAATTCCCAATAAATTTTAAAAACACGATACTAATCTATTTTGATCAAATTGAATCGAGTAGTTTAAGTAATTAACTAGCCTATAATATCTCATTACAGGGCTCAGGCCTTACCCAAAGGTAGGGCTATGGAGAGATCGGGTTATAGACCTTGCAAGCCCATTGCGATTGCGGTTCATATTAAATCGTCATCATCATCACAGCCTTATATGTCCACTGCTGAACGAAGGCCTCCTCAAATGATTTCCACGAGGCCGATCCTAGCAGTTGACTTCCATCTGCTTGGCACCCGCACTTAACCAATCATCGGTGCATCTAGTAGAAGTTTGGTCCACGCTTCGTTTTCCGTTACGTTGACGCCACTCGAGAACCTTTCCGCCCCATCGGCCATCGGTTCTACGCACTATGTCCCTGCCCACTGCCACTTGCTAATCCTGTGGGCTATGTCTATCACCCTAACTCTCCTACGGACAGCCTTGTTTCGGATCTTGTCGCGTAGGAAAATACCTAACATAGTCAGAGGGCTGTGTTAAGTATTTTCATAGGAGAGCCATAGCACGCTGCGCAACCTTGAGCCTGTTCAAGAGGCCCTTAGTGAGCGACCACGTTTCGCTTCCGTATGTCATAACTGGCAACACACACTATATATTTGACGATCCATTTGTGTTGCGGTTGAGAGGTCGACTGCAGCACCAAGGGTTCCGGATTCGATCCCCGGGCAGTACAAACATTTGTGTGTATGGACATGTCTGTTTGTAATGGTCTGGGTGTTTTCTATGTATAATATGTATGTATTTACGAAAAAAAATGTATATAAGTATGTTTATCCGTTGTTTACCCATAATACAGGCTTCACGCTTAACTTGGGGCTAGATGGCGCTGTGTGAATGTCAGTGGATATTTATTTATATTATATTATTATATGCTATCCCTTAAGTAAATATTTAAGCTCAGTCTGCAGACGATCCTACCAAAAGCGCAGAGGGATAAAGGGGAAGTGACGATTGTGTAAGTGGGATTGTGACTATTCTCCAACTTGTGCTATTAACGATCAAATGCACCGGAAGTAAAGCCATGGAGTTCTTACCATTTATTGATGTTACAGACTCACATCTATGGCGTTTAAAAGCATGGTTTTTAGAACCAGTACTATCTATAGCCCATCAATTCCGCATTGTACCCATGCAGTGGGTTATAGCCCAATCGCCCTTTTATTTGCGGGAAGACCTGTGCCCTACAGTGTACTTTATGTGACCATGATAGAGCGGCATTGATTGAGACCAACAACTGACAAACAGTTATTATTCTTCCGTCAATGCCGCAATGTGCCGACACCCGAGACAGAAGATGTAAGGTCTCTTTACCCGTATGTTTACTAACACAGTGCTCGTAGCCATAACACAGAAATGCAAAACACATTATTTCACGGAACGATATCTAGCACTGCGGTGTAAGTGAGACTTCATCACTTAATCAGTAGGTCCGTTGATTGTCTTAAACTTCGCAACTCTCACACATTGAATAAAATACAGTATGTGGATGACGAGTTTCTTTTAAATTCTATCATCATCATTATCAGCTTATTGAACGTTCCCACCGAGGAGCACGAGCCTACCATATAGCCTAGACGACTCAATAACGTTTCTACCACTTAGTAAACTTCCTTGAAGCTTGTGATACAAAACAAGTCCTCTCCACAGTGCCCTTATCGTATTGTATCCCCTCCCTTATGTCGTGCGTGCCCTGAATTCTTGTTCATTCATAATATTTATGAACATCTTATATTATATTTCACAACAGCGAACGATTTACTCGAGCGTTACAATATCTTTTATGTAATAGGTTTAATGGAGTGCTATATTTATAGCTGTGCGGGACGCCTGCTATGGGCAGAGTGGCGTGCACAATGATTAAGAGTGGAGTATGCAAAGTGAGTGACACTTACCGCAAAACCAATAAATAATTTACATTTTTGTTAAATTAAGTGCTGTTGATGACAGCAGATCGTCTATGGTTTCAAATCTATAGAGAAAAGTGGGAATCATTTAATATGTTGGCGATTTTCCGTTCACACAGCGCCATCTAACCCTACACTAAATAAGTAACCTATTTATGTAAATTTTTAAGGTTAAAATTTTTTTGACTCAATTATAAGTTTTTTAGAGCGTCGGTGGCTCAATGGTGTGGACTGTCGCCTTCCTACCGAGAGGGATGAGGTTCAAATCCCGACACGTACCAATGTGTTTTCGAATTTTCGAAAAGATATGCACGTTATCCGACGCTTTTACGATGAAGGAAAACATCGTGAGGAAACCTTCATGCACGCCTGCGAAGAGATTCGAAGGTTTGTGTGAAGTTGTCCAATCCGCACTGGGCCGCGTGGACGACTAAGGCCTAATCACCCTATACGGGTAGGCTCGTGCCCCACGGTGGGGACGTTTAATGAGCTGATGATGATATAAGTTTTGTATCAATAAATTTGCCTCATGTTTGGGGAAAGCATTTGAAAACTCGAGTAGTTTCTTATATTTTAAAAAAGCCAATGTTCTTTATTTCACCCTGTATATCACAAACCTTAGAAAATGTTAAAATAATTTAAGTAAAACCAAAATGTTGTGATGTAAAAATACTTATTGTACATGTAACTTATAAAAGCGACACGTCAAATATTAACTGTCCGATATAAATCATGACGTCATTTGTGCCACGGTTGCCCATTAGTATTACGTCATTGATACATCAATACCCTCTCGCCCACCCAGGTTAATCATGTAACACACAAAATTTACAATATCAATACTAAATGACACGCAAGTGTCATAAAATTCTACGCGGGTATTTAGGGTTCAGTGGGGGCCATATTAAAACGGTATGTATGGTTTTTCTTTAGAAACTTGAAATGACGATTTATATAATACCGACTAATAATATTATATTTTTATACCTGTTTACCTTTGATACGCTATATATAATATATAATTGAAAATTGCATCCCTTAATATTTTCTTGTTTTTTTCAATCAATACAGAAAACATTCAGACACAATTCGCCATCTTTATATTCATAAATGTCTATTATACAGTGCAACGCAAAACATTTAGTGCACCACATTATTGTTTTATTAATTTCGTTATAAAGTTATTGTTCCATATAACATTCGGTAAACCATCTTAACTAAGAGAACAAAAAGAAAAACCAAAAGCACTTTCAACAACAAAATCATTCGCGCTTGACGCGATATTATTAAAGAAACCATTCACCTATATCTGTATTAAGTTGTAACTATAATTTATTTGTTGTGTAGGATGGGACGCCTACGCCATGGGCGGACATAATAAACATAATAAAATTAAACTTATCTCACAATTTATTTCGTGTTAGCGTTATCGCTTTTGTGGTCGACTGTACTTAAGTGCAATGGTTGCCATGTAGTATGTTTAGTGTTGTTCGAAGTTGGTATAACCACAGATAATATATTGTAGATGTCAATAAACTTTGACAGTTCAGTAGGCAAGGTTAATCATTAGAATATGCGTTTTTCAAAATGAACTTTAGCGTTTTATTGATTAATGTTATTAGATGTAAACGATTTGTTAAATGGCTTAGAATATTTATATGGTAGTCAATCATAAGCTGTGATGTGCACAGAGATTATGAGTAGTTAATGCAAAGAGAGTGACACTAATTGCAAAAACAATAAATTACATATTTGTCACATTGAGTGCTGTTGATGAAAGCAGATCGTCTTCAAATCTATAAAGGAGGGCGAGTAAGTGGGAATTATTTAATATGTTGGCGATTTTCTGGGTTATCTGGACGCACAGGGTATACACTGCTTATTTACATATATGGATTTCTCGCCACTGATAATGTCTTATGTACATTTGAAACTCTGCAAGTTATTGACCTTAAATGCATTTAATTTTTTATTTTTATTTTATTCATACAAGATACAAATACAGTTACAATAAACAAACAGTTAGGTGTAAACATAAACTCATTCGAGTTTTTGACGTACACCAGAATCGTCATAATTGTTTACGTCATAAATTATAAAAAAGACACTTAACATAAACATACATTTTCATTGACAAATAGGAAACACTTCAATTATATGTAAAACATAGTGCAGGTAATCTAAACAAAAATTACAATCTTACTGGGCGAAATATAGGTAGAATGTATGTGGGTCAAAGAAGCTATCTGTCCCATTCCAACATGCTATGATCTGCATATCAGTTCATCCTTGTGTGATATTTGATTCGATTGAAAAATAAAATGAAGTATAAGTAAGAAATGATACCTAAATAATTATGTCGGTATAACATAAATGACGTCATAAGTACAAGTAACGAATACCTCCAAACAGTCAGTTAACGGTCGTATTAAAGCAGAACGTGTTAAAATGGCGAACGCGAGATTTATAATACGTTTTACGATCTGCAAAACTGCTTAAAAATGGTCGTTTAAGACGTCCCGATCCTTTGGAGGCACAGTGGGGTAATATTGCTGGGAAGTAGCTAACGAACGATGGGGAGATTGGGTTCCGCATAGGTTTTTTTTTATTTTTACATTATTGTTGTGTTTGTTTAAAAGAAAGTGTGTAGCAAGATTAGATTCTGCTCCTACAAAGAGTATTTTTGTTATATGTAATTTTGTTTATACCTTCTTCGGTTTTTTTTTCAGCTAGTTGATATACTTATGGTTCAAAATGTAAGTAGTCCCCCATTTTTTGTAATCGACAATTTGTTTTTGATTGAAATCTAGTAGATTGAACATGGTTTTACTTAAAGTCACTTTGTAACACGGTGGAGTAAAGAAAATTTGCGGGGAAGTAGCTAACGAAGGACGGAGAGATTGAGTTCCGTTTGGGTTCTTTTTGATATTTTTACATTATATAAATACAAAGGCCAATGGGTCGAACGTAGTTTCACTTAAGGTCACTTTGTGCGAGTTATCCCAGATCGGTTAGGAATAGCAGGTCATAATAGGACATAGCAGGCTGAGCTACCTGATTGTCTGGAAAAAAGATGATTCAATGCTTTTGGAGGGCACGTGAAACCCTCGATCCCGGCTTCTTCTCCGGGTCTTAGGTTGATATTCGTTAACACCCACCAATCTGCATTGTGCCTGGCGGTGGTGTTTAGGATGCTATATCCTCAAAGTGGCTGTGCGCGTAGGCATCCTACAGTGGGACGGTAAAGGTTGATGATGATTTTTGGTATCAAGGGTCCTGCATTACATGTATGAGTAAGAAGACATTCTTGACGACCCATTTGGTGTAGGTAACGTCGACTATTACACTAAGGGTTCGATTTAAAGCCAATATAAATATTTGTGTACACGAACATGTTTGTTTGCATTTGCTCTGGGTGTGATCTATGTATAAAAAACATAAAAATATGTTTATCCGATGTTTAGTATCCATATAATAGGCTCAATGCTTAGTTTCGGTAGCCCCAATGGCGCTGTGTGAATGTCGTGGATATTTATTTATCTATTAATCTAATGTTTTCATGAAATTTGCAAAAAACATGTTTAATTATAAACATACACAATACAAAGGGTTCTCTTAAAAATCGAGGGATCTCCAAACGACGTTATAGCGCAAACTTTAAAAAAGTGTTTGATCTCTTGCGGCTCATTAAATCAAAGTCAATAGATTGAATAGATCGCGATGAGGGAACGCTGTTGTAATTTTTCCTTTAAAGAATTATGTAAGGATATAAGTCAATGCACGCGGTTTTGAACCTAAAGCCTTTATAATATAGTACAATATGTTTCCCTCTTTGATTCGGAGCTACAAAAGCTTGTCAATATTGTAAAGTATATTTAGAGGTTTTAATTATTAGCTTCAATTCATTATTGCAAATCTAACCTAACCAAATTAAAGAAACCTAACTGATAAACTTAAAAATTACTGTAAGCACCTTCATCATCATCAGCTCATTATACGTTCCCACCGAGTGGGAGCCTACCCTTATAGGGTGTATAGGCCTTAGTCGCCCACGTGGGTTCTAAGCGAACTGTCCGGCTTCCGCACAACCTTTGAATCTCTTCTTAGGCTTGCGTAGGTTTCCTCACGTTTTTTCCTTCACCGTAAGAGCGCCGAAAAAAGTACATTTCTAAAACTCGAAGATAAATTGGTCCGTCGCGGAGGAATCTGCGCCCTCCATATCTGAAAGCAGCAGTCCACGAGTCCACCAATTAGCCACTCACATTCTAGCTAGATAAACAATAAACTTGTCTAGCTATGGTAGGCTCATATTTTTTTATAAACTTTGCTATAAATAATAAATATCCACTGACATTCACACAGCGCCATCTAGCCCCAAGTTAAGCGTGAAGCCTGTATTATGGGTACTAAACAACGGATAAATATACTTATATACATTTTTTTTTTTTGTAAATACATACATATTATACATAGAAAACACCCAGACCATTACAAACAGATATGTTCATGCACACAAATGTTTGTACTGCCCGGGGATCGAACCCGGAACCCTTTGTGTTGCAGTCGACCTCTCAACCGCGACACCAAATGGGTCGTCAATTTTATCTGTTTAAGCTATAAATAAACTGGCTTTTTTATTAATTATATATGAATTAAAAAACCGCACCATTCATTACAAATCACGATCACAAGAATTCACAAGGGTAATCTTGCAAGCAAATTTACCTGCTCCTAAGTCGGCGTCTCACAAGGAAGCTAATCTTATTATTTTGCCGGAATCAGCGCGAAGTAATCCAAATTCCGGCGCACTTAATCATTTATGCGACCGCCATTTTTAGAGATCCGTAAGAAAACTGATTTTATGGTCTAGTGGGCAACGTGTTCAGCTGCGTGACCCGCAGGTTATGGGTTTAACTGTTATAGGCTGGATGAGAAATCGGAGGAACAGAAACGGTGTCATTGGCGTTCAATAGTTTTAAAAAATATTGCATCAATATATGCAAAAGTGACCGGTATTCCATTCTCTATATAGATAACCTTGGGAACGTCAGAAAGAAAATTAAATGGCACCGTGAAAATTTTTTCAAATATTACTTAAAACAGAGTTAGCTTTCATTATAAGGTATACCAAGTGTATACTTATATATAAGTGCTTTCAATTATATGAATACAATAGTATTATTGTGTGACGTCATTTATTCATTGGGTTCCGTCAGGATATCGGCGCTATTGCTACGCTTTATTTATAGCGTCGCAATGGCTTAAGCTGAGGCGGAACCCTTAGACCTTTTAGTGTTTATAGTTTTATTAAAAATATTATTATTTCTATCTTTCTTCTTACAAAGCCTCTCTTTCGACACGTAACAGCTAATTATACTTATGAATAATATTGTGTGCATTAAAGAAAATCCAATCTTGTACAGAAAAAGTATTATATTTTCGGTACGGAACCTTCACTAATAATGGCGACCTACGATTTTTCAACATTACCAAGGGTCATTGTGAAAAATAGCATAAAGGAGCCGCAAGTCAAATATTTAGTTAATCCACAATTCTGGTGCGCGGGCAGGAATTCATTCGCTGATTTCATTCCAGACCAATGTTTTTGTTACGACCGCCATTTTGAATCTCAGGTGTTTTCGAATAATTTTTTACAATTACGTTAGCAATTATGTGTTTGATAAGACACAATATAAGATTATTTTTTACTTGAACAATCCGTTTCAATCCCTACTGAACTTAGGGCCTCCGGCGTCATATATAATTCTTTATTTATTTCGTACAAAGGTTGACAACTTAAAAGTAACAAAAAGGAACAATAAGTACAGGTAGGCTTATCTCTAAAAAGAGATTTCTTCCAGCAGACCAAATAAATAAAAGAAAACTAAAATGTTAGCCAATTAGAGCGGTAGACGAAAGCAACCATGCACAATATACACTAATACTAACACATGAGATTAAGATATATATGTACATATAAGTACATGTACACACATATAAATAAATAAACTAATATATATGAATATATTATATACGTAAATACCAATACAATCAAATATTTAACATACTACAATACAATACGAATATATATACATATAAAAATATATATGATATGTGTAATTCAACAACATACTGAAATAAATGACAAAACAAATTTAACTTTAAAAGAAAATCGTCATAGTGAATGAACTACCAAAATATTCAAACATCGATGCTTGGCAGGCGGGTTGAAGACGTACCTTCGACGATCCGTCTGGTGTAATGGTTGAAACGTCGGCTATTACACCAAGGGTTCCGCTGCCACCTGTTAGTTAGCTATCAGTTAGTTAGGTGTGCGAAAATTTTTTTTTTTTACTTTTGAACCACGGAGGAAACTTAAGAAGATTTTTTAAGTTCACTCATCTGGTCGCCAGGTCCTTTATAACGTTGCAAAATCATGTATCAGCCGCTTAGCCATCATGCCCTCTACTCTGCCATTGAAACCTAAAATAAGATATTTGATATTTCCTTATGTATTACACAAAAATTACTTATGTATTACAATTTAATTACTTATGTATTACACAAAATTAACATACACACGCAAAATAAGACATTTTCTTTTTGTACAAACATCGTTAATAAAAGCCTTTATATTTATGATTGTTTCTTTCGTTTTATTCATCCCAGTTATAATTATGAGTACATTATGTGATGAAATGAAAACAAGGGTTGAAGATATGTTTGTTGTTTTTTATTATAATACAAGCTGTGTCCCGCGGAATTACTCGCGGCAAGCAATGGCAAGCAATGTTGTACCGCACTGCGGCCACGCGTCTCGAGCGGCGCGGTTTAAGGCAGAGTTGCCACCCGTCCCAATTGGCCCGGGTCCCGACGGCCTTTTGATTTTGTCCCGATTTTTGACTATATGCGAATGGATCAATGAAATAGCTTCATAAATAACTTGATACAGAAAAAATATCATTTAAATGATAATTTAATTTATATGATAAACACAAAATAAGTTTCATTTTCAAAGCCATGTCATTTTTTGCGTCATAATATGATTTGACTTCGAACGTCACTTATAGATGCCTGATCGTCCCGATTTTTTTCCCTAAAGGTGGCAACCCTAGTTTAAGGTAACTTAACGAAGTGATTTTAGGTATGATTTACTGCAAGAAACATCTTATACTGCGTGTGATACTGCGGGGTACAACTATATTATTCCTTTCCGTGTCTATCATAAGCTGAAAATTTTCTTTAAATAAATATAAGCGAGAACACAACAAATAGCGATGAAAATAGGTGAGACAGGCACCTACACAAACGGCCAAGCATATTTCTACATTTTAATTACAAAAGCAACCAATTAAACACTTCCTTTTCGGTTGTTGAGTGAAAATATCACTTTGTCATAACGATCAAAAGCATTAGTTAATTAATAGAACAAGCGCCAACATCGTAGGCCGAATTAATTCATAGAAATTCATAATTAAAAAACAAATATGCTGGTAGGTGAGGTTGTGGTGCAATTGAAGGGAGATGTGCGATTTTTTTATGTTACAAAGTGTAGAGGACAAGCAGGGCACTCACCTGATGATAAGTAATACGCCTGACCATGTCAGAGTGGCATTGATTGAGCGTACTGATAGACAGTTATTATTCTCCATCAATGCCGCACTACGCCCGCATCCCGAAACACAGACGTTTTGCACGTCTGTGTTTCGGGACTTATATGCCACGGGACGATATCTGGCACTGCGTTGGTACCTACCTACCGACTCAGTACCGAGTCTGCCACCTAGTTAAATGACGGGCTATAACGAAATAAATTGTGTTTTTCATTATATATTACGTTAATAAGGATTCTAAATTCAGTAGCCTATCAGGTTTATCTCATAGCTCATGACAGTGCTCTGCTTGATTTCGGATGGATTCACTGATAGCGGACGGTTTTCCCATAATATTCACGGTAGTAAGTGGTACTACTTATAAAAGGTTGGTTGTCATGACAGGACGCTTATGTGTGGAAATTTAGTACTTCTGTACTCCTTATGTACTATTTGTTTATAAACTTTTTTTTTTCGAACTGACTACTGCTGTTGGCCGCAGATGGCCTTTACAGCTTCACCGGGCAAGTGGCGAGCGCAGATGGCTCTCAGCCTTAATATTTACACAACGAGCCTAAGGGCGTCCCCGAACGGGACCTTGCTTATACTGTATACTATATAAATATTTCTGTAAAACGCAATGAAATAAAGTTATTACGAGTTAAGAATCATGGCTTGATGCCCTATGTTTCATTCCATATAGGTAATATGTATAATATTGTATATTAGACCATTAAAATTAATAAATGACGATTGGGTACGATAACAATCAGAATACCACAAAACCTTAGAGTTATGCTCTTAAATCGCTACCGCTTATGACATGTGCCGTCATATGATGAACGATGTGTTGGCGTAAATACTACGATCGTTAGTACAGTAAAAAATAAATCATACTTCGTACCCGTAAGCGTACTTTCGTAAATGAAAAATTCCAAAACACATTAATGATTCAAAATAGCTTAGGCGGAAGGTTTGTACTCGCGTATGCAAGGAACACATTCATTTAATGAAAGAAGAGGTTATAGGAATTAGGTTAGCTATGCTTCAAGCGTTGTTTACTTGTACCCTCATTGTGAATCTGCCTGTAGGGATACTGTAGGGGGACATGTTCCTTAAATATATTTTTTATATAACAAAGTGTGCAGGACGGGTAGGACGTTCCCATGATGGTAAGTGATACACCTGACCATGACAGAGCGGCATTAAAATAGACCATCAACCAATAGACGGTTATTATTCTCTATCAATGCGACCGCCTCCTGAGACGACAGATGTTAGGTCTCTTATACCCGGTAATTTTACTGGCTACAGTGCCCTCCTACCGAAACACAGAAGTGCAAAACAGTCCTGTTTCACAGGATGATATCTTGCACTGCCGTGGTACCTACCTAGACGACTCAGTACCGAGTCTACCACCTAGTTAACCAATTACTATAAGTAACAAAACTTTGGTCCTAATACACTATTGGTGAAGTGTTTTGCCATAATCTCCACGCTTTTACTTACGCAGTTATAACTCTATCAGTTGTTAGTCTCCATTAATGCCGCTCTGGTTTGGTCAGACGTGTGACTTAAGTACCATCAGATGAGCGTCCTGCTGACTAGTTACATTTTTAAACAAGAAAAAACTGACACGGTTGTCAAAACATAACTTAATACAAGGTTTAATCCACAGATTTCCCAATACAGGAGATGGGGCAAGCCGCGTTTTTAAGTGCGACAAATGTAAGCTCAACGAGCATACACTGGCTGCCAGTTTACGCTCTGTGAGACGAGTCAAGACGCATGAATATTAGAAGAAATTACCGATTTTTCCCAAAATGCCATCCTGTGCAATTGTAACATGCTATCATCGCAATGAATCAGTAAATTTACCAAGGAATATAATAACTTTTCACCGAAAAGAAATTGCGACACTGGGACTGCCTATAAACTTGGCCGCTTGTCCAGTCTCATTGTATATTCGGATGTCTGTGGTTTAATCACATCCGTGTTAAACCATAAACAAATCCCCGGGATCACGTGTAAACTTCGAAGTATATTAATAAATCAATCAAAACACCATTATAAGTTTCCCGTACTATTGAGAAAACAACCAAAATTTCTTGCGTAACATAAAATGTCCACGTGTAAGTAGCTCAATACGTAGTGTTAGTCATAAATATTTGAGCGTTTACATTGTCTAATGTATTAACGTAAACAGTGGCGTGCACATATGAGTAGGTACGCAAAGAAACAGCACTTGTAACATATTACGCATATGCACACTCATGGCTCAGGTACGGAATAATGCTATGGGGTAATAGCGTGAATGCAAATGACCTGTTTTTACTACAAAAAAAGTGCATCCGAATCATAGCCCAAATAAACAATAGAGAAAGCTGTAGATCATACTTCATAAAGTTCAAAATAATGACCTTAACGTCTATCTATATCCAAGAAATTGTTACATTTGGTTTTAATAATTTAAATCGTTTTCCAAAAATGAAAAATACACATAATGTGAACACAAGACACAAAGAATTACTACAATTACCGTATTCCAGAGTAAAATTATTAAATACTAGTCCGTACTATATGGCCATCAAAATATTCAATAAATTACCCTTAGATATTAAACAAGCAAAAAATTTATACCGAATGTAATACAAAATTAAAGCAATTTTTAATAAATGCATGCTTTATAACTTGGAGGAGTATTTCAGCAACAAAAAGACCTAAAACTTTTATTGCCCATTATAGCTTTTGGAATAATTATTATTATAATAAATGAATATTATAAATTGTAAGATATCTACCAACTTAAAAATGATTTCGTTTACTCAATATAAATATTTATATAAACACTTATACTACTATGTCGATTTAATATAATTATATTTAATGTTAAACGTATACGGCGCTCTGAAACTGTAGCCTTTTTAAATACCTAACAAATGTTGCAATGCCCTGACAGGGCCATGTTGAGAAACCTGTACTAATATTATAAGACCAATGTTAACCAACATGCGCAATAAATGAATATGAATATGAATATGAAAGTGAGTGACAGAAATCACAAAAACAATAAATCATTTACGTTTTTGTCAAATTGAGTGATGTTGATGACAGCGGATCGCCAATGGTTTCAAATCTGTAGAGGAAAATGGGCGAATAAGTGGAAATCATTTAATATGTTGGCGATTTTCCATATTCTCTGGCTGCACAGGCAGTGGCGTGACGTTAAAAAGGCATATCTTATTTCACAATGAAATTTCTTCCAGCTGGCCAAAACAAAAGGAAACAAAGTAGTTTTAATGCCAAAATATAATTCATTATATTACTTGAAGGCTGTTTTCTTGATAACTGACATACTTCACAAAATTCAAGTCATAAAAGAAAACGATTTATTTTCAAAATAGCACCGTTCGAACCCGGATGTAATCAGCGAACTCCAGCACTCATTTGCACCAATCAGCTGCCAAATGGTGAGTCCTAAGTGACGTCGTATAAAACTCAATAGAAGAGCGGGTTGCCCATAAGGGAACAATACGCCATGACCCGCTTGATAGGAATTTTACGGTCGCATTTCGTTAGGAATCATTGGGCTGTTGGCTGGTTAACTTGCTTAGCATGTAGCCTGTGATTGTAGATTTGGTGGTAGGTGTTTTTCTTCATCATCAGTTTTTAACGACCCGCTAAAGGTATCAGGTGCCCTACAAATTACAAATTAGCTACAAAGGGTACTTTTTTCTTATTTACTAAATATTAATTGAGCGTTAAAATTACTACATTGTTTACTATTTGAACGGTTTGTCTAGGACCTAGGTTAGTTACAACCACCAGATATCGTCACGTAAATTAGTGGTGTTTTGCACGTCTGTTTCAGCATGAGGGCATTGATTTGAACTGTTGCCTTCCGATCTAAAGGGTGCAGGTTCAAATCCCGCCACGTACCAATGTTTTTCGATTTTTTTAATTATATGTACGTTTATCCGACGCTCTTACGGCGAAGAAATCATCGTGATGTAATAATTGGTTTTCGCATCTGGTGTGGTCAGCCGTATCAGTTACCATAGGTAGGGCAGGATGGTAAATAGCCCACAGGGTAAGCAAGTAGTTCATTACTGAATTTCATTATTATCAACTCATTATACGTCCCTACCGAGGAGCACGAGCCTACCCTTATAGGTCGCATAGGTTTTAGTCGTCTACGCGGGCCCAGTGTAGATTGGCTGACTTCACGCACAACCTTTAAATTTCATCTTAGGCATGCCTACGAAGAAACCAGTATAATCATTATATTAAGTGTCTACCTACATAGGAAATTTGACTGACTACTTTTACTTAATTTATTTATCGAGCTTACTTTTTCATATATACCTTTATTTTACTAGGTGGTAGACTCGATACTGAGTCGTCTAGATAGGTACCACTTTGTTGTTATGCACTTTTGTGTTTCGGGATGAGGGCACTGCACTAGTGAAATTACCGGGTATAGGAGACCTAACATCTCTTGTCGCGGGTGCGGTTGATGGAGGATAATAATACCTAGGCGTTACAGTTTTCTGTAACGCCTAGGTATTATAAAAGGTTCGCAGTAATTTCATAGTCTGGTGACTCGAGAGTATATTTAGAAAGAAAATGGGCAATGATTTTGCAAATTGTTTTATTGTACGTTATAAAGTGTTCGGCACAAACAGTTTTCTTATCAGGTAATTAGTGTACAAAGTGATAGGTTTTTTATATTTTTTTAGGTTATAAGTGTACAGGACGGTCTGGATCGGCTCACCTGATGGTAAATGATACGCCAGACCATGACAGAGCGGCATTAAAGGAGACGAACAACTGATAGACAGCTACTATCTTCCATCAATGCCGCACTGCGCCCGACACCCGAGACAACAGATGTTAGGTCTCTCATACCCGGTAATTTCACTAGCTACAGTTCCCTCATTCCGAAACACTTAAGTGCATAATACTCCTATTTCACGGGACGATATCAGGCACTACAGTGGTACCTACCTTGACGACTTAGTATTGAGTCTATCACCTAGTAGCTGAATATGTGGTCTGGAGCAAAATAGGGACACCTATATCTATATCTATACCTATATCTATGGGACTCCCCTGTTTTGCACCAGATATTCCGGTCCTCCGCTTCCCTCATCCTGCCTCCACTGGCTTTTCGCAACCGTCGGTCCATTGGGCTGGGCGTCTTAAGCTACGATTGCAAAGACGCGGTCCCTAGAGATCTTACGATCTCGGTTTAGGAGATTCTACAATACCCTTTACGAATTGTAAAATGTTACACACGTGAATGTTAATAGCGTGAATAAAATTGCATATGTACACAGGGACATATTTCAATGACATTTTCCAGGGTAAGCTTAAAGCACGATTTCTCCGTAAAGCTCGGAAGCTCGCGTCTGAAAATTTTCATGATAAATGCGATTTTTCGCTGTCGATATACTTTATTTTACGGCAACGGATCGTAGGATTAACGACATAGGTATAATGCGGTTTAATGTTTCATGAAAATCATCATTATTCCAAGTATGGTCAGAAAGTCATCTTGGGTATCGGCATCATCTTAGGCTCAGAGCCAACTTGGGCTAAGAGCCATCTTGGACTAAGAGCTATCTTCGACTGAGAACCATTTTAGACTGGGAGCAATTTTGGAATGAGAGCCAAAACAATGTTTAAACCCAGGGGGTTAAATGAAATTTTATGAATTTAATAACTGCTTCAAAAAGATCCTTACTTTGTTGCTTATTCAGAAGTCTTCTTAGTTTAAGATGTATTCCGATTTTCCAAACCGGTGTACGTACAAGGGCTTTTTAATTTTTAATTTCACTGGCGAAAATTGTATAAATGATTTTTAACTTAGTTAACTTTGACTTGGTCGACGATTGAACTAGTAAAATTACTGGCCATAAGAGACAGTGTTGTTGTCCCGTTCACTTATGACATAAAAAGCACTTTAACTAAGGGGTTACGTGTCTTTTATTTCTTTCTTTCTTTTATGCCTTACCTTGGTACATTAAAAAGACACCTCGCAACCGAATAGAAATATGAACAATAACAATTACCGTCATAACAAGGCGTCGATCGGTCAGCACTCAAATCAATTGGTTCGGCCAATCGCTCCATTATAGATCCAATTGGAGTCGGGACATTGTCGTTTTGTTGATAACCGACACTGGTATGGCGCTCATTCCGGTTAAGGACAAGTAGATTAGATTCCTTCTGACACGTTTATATTCGGATCATTTTTTTTTAAAGTATATCTACGGCGTCTTTTTAGTTTGTCTTAATTATTAGTAAAAGTTATTTTTACAACATTATAACAAGCACCGCGCATGGGCAAATTCGGTTATATTGGGAATATATAAAAATCGATTAATAATATAAGACTAATTTGATTGTTGTAGTGAAATTGTACCGTAAAGCTAACTATAGTATCAATCGCGCTTTAGTGAAATTAACAACGAAAATGGTTTCTTGTTTTAATCTCGTGTACTATACAAACTTTTATGTGCAAAAGAATGCATTTATGACACACATTCACTGGTATAAATATTTAAATTATTATTAAATAAAATCGTCATCCATTCTGTTCACTAAAATAATGTTCATGTTTCATTATGTACTATCACGGGAATTTAAATATCAGGTAAAACAATTTCTTAATAAAGAAGTTATAAAAAGACAGGTACCAATATTATTTTTAATGTTAACAATATTCTCAAGCGCATCGTATGAAGTGACCGTACAGTAACTACCATTATTTCTCGTTTCAAAACATTTTGAAGATTAATATTTAGTCCATGTAATTTGAGAATAAAAACTACCTAGTACAGGCGCTGCAAATTAGTACCAAGTCTATGTTATCGTATAATAAAACCAGTACTGGCACAATTAAGTCGTTAATTTAATTATAAAGCCATGTATAAACTGTTTAAAATAACGTGAACAAAATTACGCTTCATATTTCACTTTTTTTTGTATACATTGGAGTTTGCTTATTTACAATCAGCTGGTGCATGCCCAACTTTACAAAACCAATAAACATACAACTGTCTCTTTCTAACTTGATATTAATACCGCATGCGCACCCTTTCGCACACGTAAACAAACGCCTGCGCATTCTTCGATGAAGCTTAAATTCAGTTGCTCGCGACGTTTCATCTATTAATGACGTATACGGTTATTGGTAGGAGCGAAACATCGCGCTCGTAATTTAGTAAAGTTTTAACTTATAATAACTAGTTTTTTATGGAATTAAGTGACTTATATATTTTTCCGTGTGACTGTGGTATATTAAAATCAAGATATAAGTGACATTTTAACTAAATTGTGTTTAAATAAACAGCAATTTTATGTGAGTTAAAGTAACGTACCTAAATATTGCGTGATTTAAAAAGGTAAAGTGAAAAGATTTTTTTAAATATTAAGGAATGATTTTGATATGAAATAGGTTATTACAATTGTTAGGTGGATATAGGGTTTGTGGTTGTTATTGTAATTAATAAGTATTTTAATGGGGAGATTCAGGTACCTATTTGTGAGATTATATATTTAGAGAAAAGCTACAGAATGCAAGAGAGAACTTAATAATACATTTAATATCTATACGTCATATATTGGGTACATCATGATCTTTATAATTTTGTGCAGTTTGGAGCTCCCATTGTAAAGGATTACCACCATCTCTTAAAACAGTGTTACAATAATATTACTCCACCTTTTCTGGTACAAAAATGATGACGTATAATAGTAATTCAATACTGTTTGAAGATATGATGGTTAGCCCACCAGATTATTATGACGTTTAGTGTGGTGATATTAGCTAATTTTTTGTGTATTAAAAGCTTCCGCTGCGTGCGCTGCGCAATCGGTTAGTTTCGCAGTCAAAAAAGTCCGCGACAGCTTCTTTCTTTTAAGGTTAGCTCACTTTAACTTTTTTTAAACAAATAATGCATTATTGTCGAAGGTATTTTCATAAACATGATATCCTAAATCCTAATCCAAATGAATTTTTTATTCATCACAAATATTTAATTAAAAACAAAATTGCCCTTTATATCATTCCATTTTAATGAATATCTTAGGAGATATATCGAAGTTAAACTCACCTATGTAAGCAAAGTAGCGGGTTAAACTTAGCGTTAGCCCAAAATACTTTACTATTCCACGCGGACGAAGTCACGCGCAAAAGCTAGTTGATGATAAAATGAAAGTTATTAACCTATTTCAGAAAAAAAAAATCTACGTAAACTACTTTATTAGGGTACCTTTATAAATAACGTAAGTACTATTTAAGATTTATTTCGAGCTTAAAATAGTAGATGGTGCTTAAAATAATAGACGCCACAAAATATCGCAGTCCACCACTGGACATAGGACTCACCCATACTGCACCAGATATCCCGGTATTCCGGACTTGCTTTCAATTTATTAAAAAAAAAACAATCCCGTATCATCCTCTGCGTAGACTTTTAACTCCAAATTAGTCGTTTTCTTTGGTATGAAATCGGTTGACATTAATCAGAATATGCAATGTGGGGTGCTTAATTTGCGCACCGGGGGCTTGTTAGTCGTCAATGATTCCTTTTATTCGAACCTGGGTAGGGTGTGTTTATAAAATTGGAGCTTTGGAGTCTTCTTTTAAGGTTTATTACACAGCAAACAGACGGTGTAGGTACAAGGTTGTCTGAGTGGGTACATGAATGGGACTTATTTCTGTCGCCATAACAGTTCAATCACCTAGCCTATAACACCCCATTGTAGGGCATAGGTCTTCCCTTATAACTATAGGGACATTAAGCCGTAATCAATCTCTGGCACAATTCATGGATGTTGACGACTGCCTGTCTGGTTTTTTCGGTGAAGGAAAACATCGTGAGGAAACATGCACACGCCTGCGAAGAGATTCAAAGGTTATGCGTGAAGTCGGCCAAACCGCACAGGGCCCGCGTGGGTGACTAAGTCCTGTACACCCTATACGGGGAGGCTCGTGCCCCTCGTGGGGACGTATAATGAACTGATGATGGGCCGTCTGCTCGCTATCACATAAAAAACGGGGATTTAATTCGAAATCATTGGATTGGAAGCCTACTTCTCAATCATGACTACATGGGCCAATAAAGAAAGAAGGCCTGACGATTTTCACGTGAAAGATCCCTAGCAATTAATATCCATGGGTAAATGATTATAAATATCATGGCCTTTGTCCCGTTTTATATTTCGGTACGGAACCCTAGAAAGAACTAACACGCAGCATTTAGTATAATCTATTTTTATAACTTAAAGCGGGGTGACTAACATATTCCATTGTAACCTAAATTAGTTGCAAACAAGTAAAAATAAATAAAATCCAAAGGTATCAATGTCACCCCTGATAAATCTATTTCTAGTGATATGACGGGTATATTTAGCTCCAATTCTATTTTAGGGGATGGTCCGTGTTGAACACGTGCAATATTTCTTCGTTCTTAAAGATCTATTGTCTTTAAAAACCAAGAAATATTGGTATGGTGGAAGTTCAAAGTCTCTCAACGCGCAATGGAGCGAGCTTTGCTCGGGGTCTCGCTTACGGATAGGATCAGAAGTGATTTAATCCGTAAGAGAACTAAAGTTACCGACATAGCCCGCCGGATCAGCAGGTTGACGTGGCAGTGGGCTGGTCACGTATGTCGCAGAACCGATGTCTATTGAAGCAGACGACTTCTGGAGTGGAGACCGCTTCTTGGCAAGTGTAGCATGGGCAAGGACGCCCGGACCGAGGGACCGACGACTTGTGAAAGGTCGCTGGAGGAGGCTGGATGAGGGAAGCGGAGGACCGGGATATCTGACGCAAAATGGGGGAGACGTGTGTCCAGCAGTGAACTGCGATAGGTTGAAGAGAGAGAGAGCAAGGTAGTGATGAGTCATCTAGGTAGGTACTATCGCAGTGCCAACCGCCAGGTATAAATGTAAAATAGGAATGGTTTTCACGTCTGTTTCTTGATAAGGGCACTGTAAGTAGTAAAATTAGCGGGTATGAGAGAACTAACATCTGTCGTTTCAGGTGACGGGCGCAGGGTAGTGTTAACGGAAAATAATCCCTTAAATTATTATTTTCCTTCAAAACTGCATTATGACTATTGTGCCTCAGATATATAGGCCCGTTTTGTAGATATCCGATCTTGACCTAAATGGAGTCAGAAAGGGATTTATATTTATGTGTCTATTTAATGTATGAGCGCTATCCTTTCCTTACTCTATTCAAGTCAAGGTAAACGCTTGAGTCTCTTTCCAGAATACTCGCTTTTTAAAGGGAAATCCTCTATATGAATGTGGCCTGACAAACCAACTGAGCTACTTTTTTCGATCAGTTAAACATACTATTTCCAAATAATTTCTATGGCATTATGGTCTGCGACTGTGACGTCATCATAATTTAAAAAAATCGGTGATAAAATAGTCATACCAACCCGCATTAGGCTTGCATCATGAGAGCCGGCCCAATCTCCCATCCATGCTGTGTGGAAAGGCCTGTGAACTTCAGTGGAACGTTATGGCCTATTATTGGGATGAATATTTTTTGACTGTTTCTTTTAATTGTTTTATTTTTGTTTCAGGAACAAAAACCATCAAGTGAAATAAAACCGTTGAAAACAAGAACACAGAAGAATTTAAAATGTGGCTTAAGTTTGTGTTAGTACCAAACTAGTGATGTGCAGTGCAGTGTTTATCGATACCAGGTAGTGTTGTGCTTCGACAATGTGGCTGTATTCGCATATCGTGCCGAGCTTGGTCCTGGGTTTACTCCTGCATTATTGCGTGGAGAGCCAACAAGAAGTGTTGATCGAGGAATCAGGTAAGCTTTTTATCTAGCTAGATTATAGACAAGTATTGTGTTGCCAGGTGTCCCGATGGGCGGAGTGTCCCGATTTTCAAGGGTCTGAGGATGTCTAAATGTCCCGATTAATTAATGAAGAAAATCAGATGTTTCGTTAAAAAAATATTTACGCTACAACAGTATTTTTATAATGATACGTCAGCATTTTTGTTCCAGAAAAGACGAAGTAATATTATTGTAATACTGTTTTAAGAGATGGCGGTAACCCCCCAGAAGGATTTTAATAATAGTTTGAATTAGGTGTGAATGTAGCTCCACTTAAGCTTGCATTCCTTGTCGGCAAACTTCAGTGTTAAGAGACTAGTTACTTCGTTGGTAGCCTGCATATATTTGCATATCAAAATATGTTCACCTTTGCTGCAGATGAACATAACTCAAGTAAAGTTCAAGCTAACTAACCTACCCATTAAATAAGCTAGTGCCTGGGTGCAGTATAAGATCTATACGGTAATGTCTGTCTGTCTGATTGTTCCGGGTAATCACTGAAATGTTTTGACCGATTTGAACCGGACTTTTTTTTGCAGGTAGCTGATTTAATAAGGAAAAACGTAGGCTACTTTTATTTGAGAAAATACTTTTATTTGAAAAAATACTTTTACTTTTACTGCGCCGCGCACACACGCACACACACTGTGTGTATCAGTGTGTGTAGGTATAATATTGTAAAAATTGTGTGCATGGTTTTAATACAATATTGGGCATTATTTGCTGAAAAGGGGACTCCGGCCACAAATTTTGTAAACTTTTAATTGTTGTAACGGAATAAAAAAATATTCTTATTATTACGTTTTATTAAAAAAAGCAATGTTTAAGGCGCGGCGGCCGCGCGCTGTGTTTATCGCAACGCCCTAAGCCGAGGTTCGAGTCCCATTCGGGGACGCCCTTAGGCTCGTTGTGTAAATTTTAAGGCTGAGAGCCATCTGCGTTCGCCACGCGCCCGGTGAAGCTGTAAAGGCCACATGTGGCCAACAGCAGTAGTCAGTTTGCTTTTAGGTTAAGTTTTACTGCGGGGGAAAATAATATTGTTATACCGCGGGTAATACCGCGGGAACAGCTAGTATTAAATAAACGTCATTTATTACGCCACTTAGTGACGTCAAAAAAGATATCAAAGAAACCTTGGAAGAGAGCCTTATTGAACACGCAATTAATTTGCTTGAACTGACGCAGACGCTTCTGATTGTCGTGTTTTATTTTTATTGGTATACATTAAATTTTTGACGACCCATTTGGTGTAGCGGTTGAGACGTCGATTACTACACCTAGGCTCGGTTTGATCCCCGAGAAGTACTTACAAACATTTGTGTGCATGAACATGTCTGTTTGTTTTTTATGTATAATATGTATGTATTTAAAAGAAAAAAAATATAATAAGTAATGTTCATCCGTTGTTTAGTACCCATAATACAGGCTTCACGCTTAACTTGGGACAAGGTGGCGCTGTGTGAATGTCAGTGGATATTATTTAATTTGGTGGTGTATTTGTTTAGATGTAATTTGACAAAGAAGATAATATAACATCCCTACAATTATTTCATCGGTTGTTCTCATTACATCTTTCGATTACTAGAAGTTTCTACTAAATTCATACAATGGTCATATTCCATGGAAATTTTTAGTACAGGAACCGGAAGGCCGGGAACCTTAAAATAATGCAACTGGTTAGGCACTATCATTACCATTTTAAACTAGAATAAATCGGTATACCTGTAACCTTATTATAATAGAACTGGTAACTACTGGTTTTATAAACTGATTAATAATAATAATAAATATCCATTGACATTGACACAGCGCCATCTAGCCCCAAGTTAAGCGTGTAGCCTGTTTTATGGGTACTAAACAACGGATAAATATACTTAAATACATTTTTTTTTCGTAAATACATACATATCATACATAGAAAACACCCAGACCATTACAAACAGACATGTTCATGCACACAAATGTTTGTACTGCCCGGGGATCGAACCCGGAACCCTTGGTGTTGCGGCCGACCTCTCAACCGCAACACCAAATGGGTCGTCAAATGATTAAATAATACCTTATTATTTGAAACCTATTTATCATATCTTTTTACATATAAATGTTTTTTAAATACTTAATAAATATCTAGTTATCTACCCTTTAATATGTAACCCTTGAGCGTATTTCTAGACACCTCAACCCTTGCTGATTGTGTTTTTATTCTGTGGTAACATTGTTTGAAGGCTCGCACCCCTCAGTGGGGACGTAAAATGAGCTGATGATGATGATTATGTTTGTAACCGTTTGACATGTAAAAAACGTCAATTTTTTTCTGGAAGCATAATGTTTATGTGTAAACACGCATAAGTTTATGTGTAAACACACATAATATATTAATACGTGGAATTAAGATATTGAAACTTTGCCGAATCTTGCCCATTCTATTTTTTGTGGGCCTGTGAGTGTGGTTGTCTGGAAGAAATCGCATCAAGCGACAATACCGCCTAAATTGCATTAAGTTATTGTCATTACTGTAACCATAGATTTAAATCTAGGACTGTGACTGTGTGTGTGCAATAAAGATTTTTTTTCTATCTAACCGGTTTCATTAGCTCAATGAATACTAGGAAGAACATAACAGAATGAATTCTAGAACAATTAACAACAATCTTCAGAATTATGACACCCGACGCGGCGGAAGTTGGGGGAATTTAATTGGGATTCTGGCAAGAATCCTAACTCGGCCGTCACGTCGGATCGGGAAACGCGGCAATTACTACAGGCCAGACGAATTACGCTTAGCTCGTGTACTTGAAAATAATGCTGACGGGTATTTTTTCCAAGGGATGTCTTCATTGCTTTAATGAGTTATTATAATTGTTTATAACCTTAAATATTTTGTGTTAATTCAGGGTGTCAGCCACGGAACACAAAAGTGTCAGCTAACTATTTTTATTACAAATCTATTCAGCCATTAAGAAGCGAAGAAGAACAAATATACGCACTCGCAAACTTTCTCCTCTTTAATAAAATAAATATCCACCGTCATTCACACAGCGTCGTCTAGTCCCAAACTAAGCAATTAGCCTGTAATATGTATGCCTTATTGACTTTTTTTGTAAATACATACATTTATACATAGAACACACCCAGACCAATATAAACAGACATGTTCATGCACACAAATGTTTGTACTGCCCGGTGATAGAAACCGTAACACTTGGTGTAATATGTAATGTAGCCAATATCTCCCCTATTTTGCTCCAGATATCCCGGTCCTTCGATTTCCTCATCCAGCCTCCATCAGCGACCTTTCGCAATTCGTCGGCCCATCGGTCCGTGCGTCCTACGCTACGTTTGCTAAGACACAGTCTCCACTCCAGAACTTTTCTGCTCCAACGATCATCCACGAACATCGGTTCTGCCAATTACGTCACCGGCCTACTGCCACAACAATCTGATAATCCGGCGGGCTATGCCGGTAACAGTTCTTTATCCTTCTCATTATCTGTAATTATGCTACTGTAAGAGAGAGAACTTTAACACTTTCCAATATCCAAGTTCTGCCGTTTGATGTCTTTCATTTAAATGCATTGAATTGACGTCAATTCACTCAGCCGAAGCTCTATGAATGGCTTCGGATTTCCATTCAAAACCTGAAAGGCAATGGCTACCTACGAGTATAATGATGCGTTCAATTTGCCGATTTGCAAGTTGTCGCACATAAGTGCAATGTGCAAAGCGAAACGCTGTCTGCTGGCGTGCAACGCATAGTACTAGTTTTACTAGGTGGTTGACTTGATACTGAGTCGTGTAGATTGGTACCACCTCAGTGCCATTTATCGTCCCATGAAATAGGAGTGTTATGCACTTTTGTGTTTCGGGATAAGGGCACTAGCTAGTGGAATTTACCGGGTATATGAGACCTAACATGGGTGTCGGGCGCAGGGCGATATTGAAGAAAAATAACTTTGTACAGTGATTGCTTTTACATACTACTCTGTCATGGTCAGGTGTATCACTTATCATCAGGTGAGCGAACTGACCGTAAACATAACATAAAAATACTATAATGGGTGGCATGTTATTCGACTTTTAACTATTTTTGGAACACTAAGTAATAAATATGTAATTGCCACAGATTTCCATGTCTGTGGTAATTGCCTTCGTGGCGTAGTGGACTGAGCATTGATATTTGATTACTGTGTGGTCCAGGGAGTGGGTTCGAGTCCTATAGTGCTGATTGTACGAATTCACGCACTATCCTTGAATCTCTTCGTAGGCGTTTAAGTCTCATGGCGGTTAGAAATAAATTGATACTTATCTTTCTTTGGTCAGTACCCTAGTTTTGGCATAATAATACTTTTCTATTAAATAATTTACTCTGTAATAATTACGATCTTGAAGTGGAATCATAAACGATAAAACTATATTTGGAACAATCCAATAAACGGTATTATTTCGAAATACCGGCCATCATAAACGTAACGGCCCCAAATAATTAGGGAATGCGGGACCGTAAAGCCGTGTAGTTTTTATTGCTAAAACAATAAAGACCAATTTAAGTCGGAATAACGAGTGGCGCAAGTTGCCGTGAGTGTTCAGGGATTGGTAGTAAAAGGGAATATTACTCTATTGTAACGTTAGTTCAATAATTTCGCTTAGTCTGTGTTGAAATGAGGCGAGCCAATAAGAAAATTCCAATTACTCTTGACAGCTGTCGAATGGGGGCTTATTACGCTTGAATCACTCGCAAAGCGAAGTGATGATCTTTGAGAATAGAGAATACTTGGTAATGGATTAAATAGTTTTTAATAATATAAGATCAGAAATGATTGGATTCGTAAGAGAACTAAAGTGTAAATTTAGGTAACATAGCCAGCCGGGATCGGTAAGTTGAAGTGGTAGTGGGCTGGTCACGTATGTCGCAGAACCGATGGCCGTTGGAGCAGACGATTTCTGGAGTAAAGACCGCGTCTTGACAAACGTAGCGTAGGTCCGATGGACCGACAACTTGCGTAAGGTCGCTGGTAGAGGCTGGATGTGAAAAACGGAGGACCGGAATATCTGGCGCAAAATGGAGAGACATGTGTCCAGCAGTGTACTGCGATAGGTTGAAGAGAGAGAGAGAATAATATTTGTGTAAAAAATGCAAAAGTTCATATATGTACCGGCCGATGGAGTGGACATAGCTCGCCAGATTAAATTGAGGTGGTAGTAGGCCGTTTACGTGTCGCAGATTCGATGACCATCGGAGCAGATGAGTTCTGGAGTGGATACCGTATGACAGTGGCGTGCATAGAGATTATGAGTAGGGTATGCAAACTGAGTGACACTAATCGCAAAAACAATAAATAATTTACATTTTTGTCAAATTGATTGCTTGTTGTTGACGGCGGATCGCCTATAGTTTCAAATCTGTAGAAGAAAATGGGCGAACAAGTGGGAATCATTTACCTAATATGTTGGCGATTTTCCGGGTTGTCTTGACGCACAGGGTATGCACTACTTATTTGCATATATGGAGTGCATGCCACTGCTGTATGATAATTTTGCATTTTATTTTACATATGTATATACTTGTCTTCGTAATTGGGTTATTTATCAGATTTGTATTGTTAAGTATTCGGACTTTGATGTCCAATGCTTTGATTTATTTCTTACTCTTGAGATTTATCATAAAGGAACTTACGCAAACGCATGATTTTAAATTGTATACTAACTGGATGTCTGTTGTCCTGACAGATATCTAATATTTAACACGAGATGAGAGCGCTAGGGTTTTTGGAACGAATAAATCTACAGACAGCGGGGAGGATCAACGAAATTGGTAGACTGGATTGATTCGCTTTTTGTGAAATAATTATCTTTTCGGACGCCCGCCATTTTGGAAGCGTTTTATATTGGTTTTTCGGTCCGTAGTTAATTGAAATTGGCAAACCTTTATTATTAGTTCGGTGCGCACTTTTTGCTGAAATATAACATGAACTTGGCAGTATCTATAAATTATAAAGAAAATGGAATAATCCATTATAATATTATAAATGTGGAAGTCTGTTCGTCCGTCTTTTACGGCAAAACGGAAAGACTAATAGACGTGCTTTCTTAAGTTGAGATAGTTGAAGGAATCGAGAGTGTTATAGGTTTTATTTTGTATAATTATAAACACCCACTTTTCTTCAAGGGAGGTGGAAGTTTGTATGGAGCATTTCGCAATTTTTAAGGTAGAAAGTTAAAAATCTTACATTATTTTTTTCGGAAATCAGCCCCAAAGTCCTAAAAGAGGTAGTGAAATTTTATATGGATATTTCGCAGTTTTCAAAATAGATGAAAAGACGTATAATACAGGCTCGTGCCCCTCGGTTGGGACATGAGCTGCTGATGAAACAAAAATGAAATGTTGATGTTAATAATTGGTAATTACTTACAAAAGGACATATAGTAACATATACAATAAAAGCAATTAATCCACAAATTGAATTAACAATGTATTGATATTACCAATTGTTTGCACCTCGCAAATAAGGCGTCCGCCATTTTGAATGAGCGCCCCTGGCGGTATTCCAAGGAAATAATTTATTATCAACTCTTCCCTTATTCGAGTTGTCCGTGTGCATCTTATTTTTAGTGCGTTAATGTCCAAATTGCAATCGTGACATATAAAATGGCTGAGTTTCAGCTTCGCAAGAAGCGGGATAGCCCCGCCAGTGTTTGCTGGGATATCCAATGAAATATGCGA
This sequence comes from Leucinodes orbonalis, assembly GCA_019425675.1. Classification (NCBI taxonomy): domain Eukaryota; kingdom Metazoa; phylum Arthropoda; class Insecta; order Lepidoptera; family Crambidae; genus Leucinodes; species Leucinodes orbonalis. The sequence continues at coordinate 136,042 of PQWD01004565.1, forward strand.
AAAGTGCTAAAGCCTCAACGTTCCTGTTGGATATTCCCACGTGTTAATTCCAGACTCAGGTGTAGCATGAAATAGCGAAAATAAAAGTTTGAACTAGTGTATGAGAAATAACATTTGCGCCAGTTGGATTTTCAATTGCGGAGTTAGTTTTGCGCATTTCCTAGCTTCTTTCGTGTGAATATGGTGAAATGTTTCATGATATGGATTCTTGATAACGATATTTTCTACTTTGGTCATAACTGCAATATTTGCTCGACAGAGGCTGTCTTCGATACTAAATCATTTATTTTGCGACCCCATGCATCTTAACACTATGTGCTACTTATGATAGGCAGTTAAGTTAGCGACATCGCCCGCCGGATCAGCAGGTTGAAGTGGCAGTGGGCTGGTCACGTATGTCGCTGAATCGATGGCCGTTCGAGCAGACGAGTTCTAGAGTGGAGGACCGGCGTCTTGCAAGGGCCGTCGTACCGCCTACTACGGTACGCTGCGGGGCGTCCC